>CAEGAE010001099.1:0-29294 GCA_903067095.1 Girardinus metallicus
TATATATATATATATATATATATTAAAAGCTATAACATCCTGAACGCATAACTGCCCAAAACCTGGACATTTACCAGCAGAAGTTGTAACCTTTTCTAATTCACAACTTGTTTCCTTTTTTCTAATTTAACTGTCAGATTTTTAAAGTTCTATAAAATGTAAGAACTTGGGAACTTTAAAAACATGTTCTATCCCACTGCACTGTCTTTCTGTTGTATGTTGGTGTGTCAAACACTTTTTACATAAGTTCAAATATAAGGAAAGGAAGTCCATCTCGTGGAACCATCAGTTCAACCTGGAAAGACTCATACACAGAGAGAGAGTGGTATTAGAAAGTTTAATTAACAAATGAAAGTCTTTGGCGCTCGGACCCAGGAGGAAGATGTTGCACTGGTAACCACTGTCAGAGAGAATGAGCCGCTGTCTATGAAGATTAGAGACGTCTTCCCCCCTTGGGCCCGGACACTGGTGGTGGAGAGGATGGTGAAGACCGAATGGACATTGAAGAAACCACGAGCTGAAGGTGGAGGAGGGGTGGAGGAAGATTGAAGCTCAGCCAACAAGCGGAAGCAGATGAACAGCTAGGGAGCAACGCTTGATGATTGGAGCAGGAGACCGTCACCGATAGGTTGGAATCGAGGCGCATGACGACATCTTTGGTTGGGCAGGTGAGATGAATAATCTTTCAGTTTGAATTTATGCCTAGGCTTCATTTCTGTTACATATATTAATGCACTTAAAAGAATGAGTTGGTTATTTGTTTTTTTCGTTCAGTGCACTATATGCGGTTTATCAATGCCTCAAAGTGGTGAAATAATTATCAGCTTTGTTAAGAATTAAAGAGCTCAGGACTGTTTTCCAGTACATGCATTTGGCATGTAAAGGTGAGGGAATCTTCATTGGTGCAGAAAGAGCAATATATGGTTTATAATTGAGTACCGTTAACTAATTTTGTGTAATGGCGTTATAAATTGTTTAGGTTTGTGCTTAGTCACAACACCTTCCAATATCACATATACAAAAGTGATAATAGAAAAATTTTTCAATAGTTAAGATCAAGTTATACAAGCTGTTTATGTTCACATTATTTTTCTCTGGTGCAGACAAAGAAATTCTTTGAGTCCTACAAACTTTAAGCACTGTTATTTACCTCATTAATGTTTTTATTATTGTCACAGCAGCTTTGAATAACAAATTTGCCTTTTTCCTGTCCTTTTTTATTTACAATCATATACATTTTGATGTTTAATGCTTAATTTCGCGTTTTTTATGCCACGCATAATTACCCCTGAAAGCAACTGTTTATCAGGTCCTGCTTTTTCCACTGGAGAAAACTGGGTAAGCATGACTGATAAAAAAACATAAGACATTATGAATACAAATGTTCAATAAAATATGCACTATACAGATAGATTTAAAATGTGTGGATAATGGTGTGAGGTGGAGTAAATCTGTGAAAGTGACGATAATCGGTGCCGACAGCTGTGTCCACGAAGCAGGAACAAGTTATGAGAGCATCAAAGCGGAATACTTCCACCCCAGTGGAAACTATGAGAGACACATAGCCCTACCTTAGGGCTTCACCCAAAGAGCTACAATCCCTGCATTCACAATGAGACTTGGCGACATTTACTCGTGACAGCATGGGACAGGACAAAACATCACCACATTTCCATCGCTGACACCTTCACCGGGACTTGTTCCTAGCAAACACGGAGATAAGCCCAGTTGCCTGTCAGCCTGGTTGCATGAATTTCTTGCTCTGGATTCCTTTCATTGTTTATAACACCTTGAAATACCACCCCCTAATAATAAAAAGTTTATTTGAAGGATTTAACATTTTAAGAAAAATGTGTTAGATAATTTAAGACATTTTAAAATATTGTACACATTCATTTCCCTCTACGTCTAAGCTTGTTGCAATAAACAATAAATCAATTGACCGCATAATATATTAAACCAAGTTAAATAATTTCCATTTACATGATTTATTGTTTTTCTCTTTTCTCTCTTTCTACCAAAAACTAGATGACAAAAGTTTTCAGTCATTGATCTCAACTAGCCTCTTTTCTTGAAGGGCCATTTTGCTTACAGAGAATTTATAATTCATCGAACTTGTTGTTTCTATTGGTTTATTTATTTATTTTGGATATTTGAAATGTCTTCCAGCTCCAGTGTTAAATGTTCACTAAACTTCATTGTTCTTTGAGAATGTGTTCTTGCATTATTTTGCCATTACTGTTACATCACATGATCTCAAAAACAACAATATTATCATTTATCACAATGTCTGGGACAATATATTGTCCACCAAAATGTGTTACCTGCATCTATTAAAACCCTTTTTTTAAATGACTTTTACCATTTAATTAAAAATACTACATTGCATGTGCATGTGTGCACTTTTCTGGACGTTACATATGCACTGTGCTTGCCTCTAAGTCTTTTCAATGGGATCCACCTGAAACAGTACCGCAGATGGCTGGTTTGGACGCAGCATGCTGATGGAGCTGTCCCGCACTCTGCTATTTTGCCTGTCTGATGGAAATCTAATGAAACGTGCAGGTTTCTGATCCAGGCAGAAATGATTGCACATGCCGGGTGGAAGAGGAAGGGGGGAGGGGGGGAGGCTAATGGAGACATTGTGAATATATTGAGAGGGGGCCGTTAATGAGCTCTCTTTGGAAGACACGGGGACATGTTTTGCATACGTGTCAAGTTTGATGACATCCTGCTACATTTCATTTTTGCAGGTATTTAGGGTGCCAGAACTAATCTGTCACTATCTTGATTGTATGCTCCACCTATGCGTGCTGGTGCATTGGGTAATGTAAGAAAAAACTAATAATAATCTGAATGCACTACACAACCTGCTGAAGGTGGTGATTTTTTTATTTTTTATTTTTGGGGAGTATGTGTTGTGTGCACGTGTATGCAACCAGCAGTGTTGTATATCATACATTGAGTGATGAGAGGCGAACCTCTCAGGAGGAAAATTCAGCACAACCTGCTAGGATGAGTCGAACAACTGCTCGTAAAAACAAGAGAAAGTTAGAATGAGATTACACCATGAGCCCAGCAGAGATGGAAAGGTTATCGCTCTTCCTGGTTAATAGAATCCTTTCCATTTAAAATTCAAATAGACTTTTTTTTTTGTTGTTTTCTTTTGCAATATTCTAATAAACCTGCATCTCTGAGAACTTTAAAAGAGTGCGCATTAAGTAAAGCCATTATCTGTGGAGATTACGCCATAATAGAATGAGAACTAATCGCACATGTTGAGGTGCAGACAGCAGAGCTCCTGCTGCTTGCTGAGATAAGGTAATCCTTCACAACAGAAGTAGGAGAACAGTGTTTTCAGACTGACAATCATTTGCACACACGTTCCAGCACAATGCAAAACAAAAAACAAGTCGCCACCTCCGACAGCTGTCTATGCAACAAGGGGATGATGGCGAACATTGAGATAAGGTATAGAAAACAGTAATGCATAAGTAAAACTAGAAAGAAGTGTTCCTAGATCGCCCAGTAGCTGACCGATCGGTGAACACACCAAACCAAGTGCTATCAGTTCACGGCGGCAGCAACACTCTTCAGTGTGGACGCCTTGAGAAAGTGAAGAAGACTGTGAAAAATCAACTTTTTGAGCTTTATCAGTTTAGTTATGTTCTATGTTGTCCCAGAAGGGGGAAACTTAGGGTGTTTTCACACCTGATAATCTGGTAGACTTGGTTTGACTGGGAACCAAAATTGGAACATTTGTTACATTTTCACACTGCTCTGTGCACAACAACTCAAACCTTTTGAAAAACCTTTTTCCTACCCTCGACTCAGGCGGCGCTGCACTAAGAACTACTCAAGGAATAAATATGAAAACCTCTGAAGACAGGGTCACAATTTTTTTTTTCTTTACGAAATGTAAACAAAAATGGAGTCGCGTCAGATTTTAGAGGTTGTAGAATTTCTCTTATGTCAGCAGTAAAAGACCAGGAATCATTTCTCTCGCTAGCGTTAGTTTCTCATGTTTGTTTTGCTTCTTATGACCCAGAATGTCCTGCTTTTGGAGTGGTCTCCAGGTCATTTGGTGTTCACATTATGCATTCATTCCATTTCACAGAGTTCACTTCAACCAAACCGAGATCTAGGTTTTTACGGAAACCAGAGTTAGCTTATTTTGGTCCACATCAGAGTTTTCACACCTCCCCAAAATGAACTGGACTTTGTAGAAGAATGAACTAGAGTTTGACTAAAGCAGACTAAACAAGGCTGGTGTGAATGCACCTTTAGTAAAAATAGTCAAGGCATAATCCACACAAATATATTCTAAAATGTTCCAGAATGTTCCATGTTTGGTCCCAATTGGTTGGTGCATTGGACAAAGGAATATTGGTACCAACTGAGAGGATGGTCTCTACTGGGTACGATGTTTTTGTCTTCTTCACAGTCTGTCTGGTTCAGATTTCTCACAAGGGGCGCTGATGAGCACCCTTGGCTCTGCACTCTACCAGCCCAGTGTCTATGGAAAGCCAAAGAACATTCCACTAGACGAGCGGCAGCAACAATTTGCAAACACCTGGTGGAACTGTGAACCTGCTTAGCTCATCAGTCCGGTCCTTTAAGTTGGAGACATTGACCGATTTCAAGGCATTAGATATGGCTATAATATGAAGTCAAATTTCTTTTTAGTTACCTTTGATATGTACAGCATTTTTATGACCACTCAAGGTAAAATAGTTGATTGATAAATATAGCTTTAAAATGGCACTATGTGCCTAAAAAAATTAGGCACATAGTGCCTAAATTTAACTAGTTTTAGTTCTCAAAGTGTATTTGAGAACTCTTCGGGGGTTGAAAACCTCTATATAAATCTGATGTCATTTCACTCTCAGTGAGCTGTTAAAAATAAAGTCAGAGGAAGCAATATTGATATAAGAAGCCATTTAAAAGGAAATATGTCTCCACTTCTTTCAGGTCAGCAGGCAAGAGCAAGACTTTCAGAAGATACAAGGTGGTTATAACAACAACCTGCTGTTTTGTCCCAGTGAGCTTTCAGGCTCTGTCCATCATAAAACAAGATGAATGTGGAAATCTTAAGAGTTAAGATGAGTGTCTGTTTTATAGACTATACACAGAGAGACTAGAAAAATATTCTGAATACTGTATAGATCTTGTATCAGATATGAGAGTTGGTTAAAACCAGTATCAGCAAGTTAAAGTTTCACAAAAAAAAAAAAAAAAACCCAGATCAGAAATCAGACATCAATTTCTGATCTGTGCATATTTAGGAAAAACAGAAAATGACTAGGTTTAACTAAAACTTGTTCAATTGTTCCAATTGAACAATCTGGTATTCAAAATATTAGTGAGTGAAATAAGTGAATGTTCATCTGTACCTATTGTAGACTAAATTCAATGGGATGTTGGTAATTACATCTTGTATGAATAGTATTCCTTTAAATTTGTGAAATTAAAACTTGCTGTTCTTGACCTCAAAAAATGACTTTGCAGTTAAGCTGCAGCTGTATCGTTTTGTTTGAATGTGGACTGATGAGGCTGAAGTGCTTTATGGCTCAAATTGCAACTCGCCTCTGTTAGGAACAATGTGCAAGTAACCTCGGCATTCAGGCTTTGTCTTCTTTTGTAAACCTTGCAACCTTCCACGACAATGGAAGCTAGACACATAAAAGACTCTTCTTATACTAAAACACAAAACTGCACCTACTAGTTAATTCTGATTTCTGTTTTGCTTTAAAATTAGAAGACATGCACACCGATTTTTAGAAATGTGTAATTAAATGGGAAAAGTATTGTCCATGAAATTAACAAGAAATGTTGCCGTAGGTTTCTTGAAAGGAGTAGGAGTCGCAGAAAACGAGGTTGCAAGATTGTTCTCATTTATGCAATGCACTCCTTGCTTTATTTGAGTTTTACTAAAGTGAAAACAGTGCATCACACAACATCATGTCGACTTATTTGGAGAACAAGAACGGAGGGAGGTTTCATTAAGTTTCTTTAACAGAGAAAATAAATTGCAGAGTTTATGACAGCTCAGAGCTGACCAAAGGGAAGTTGGCCAATTTTGATCACTGACCAGTTGACAGATGCATTTCAATCCAAAATATAAAATGTTAGCATTACACTGCTAATTGTTTTGTCAGGTGTCCAGCCACTTGACAATTTGTCAAAAAGCAGGAATTCTTTAAAGAGACAGATGCCCAATTTCAAGGTGTTTAATTATAAAGTAAAATTTAGGTTATATTTGATGTTTACAGCATTTAACAACAACTGAAGGTAACATAGTTCCTTGATTGTGCAGTAAAATGACACTAAGTGGCTGGAAAATGCCTACTTTATTTAAAAGTCTAGCAGTAATCAAGTGATCAAAGTAATCGCTATAAATTTGTAATAATTTGTAATTTAACGGATTACTTTGTCACATGAGGCCAGGCTAGTTTGGAAAGCCTTTCCCGTTCATACCAAAAAGGTCATTCCAATGTCTTTCTGCATCGAGTCATGTTGTCTTTATTAAAATTTTGGCAGATATATTTTCATAAATTTGGATGAATTTCGCAGCACTTTAGATTCTCATCGGTCAACTCACTACAAACTCAAGGCTCAAAAGGATTTTCTCGAGACAGATTTAAAACAAACAAACAAACAAACAAAAAAAAACCTCTTGACAATCCACCTGCCTCTCAAGACAAAGGTTCCAGTTCAATACATCTGGGAATTTACAAATCACAGAGGAGTGTTTTAGTCCTCTGAACCACAAATAATATGGCTCCTACGGTTTTATCTGAATTCCTCTTCAGTTATAAAAAACGTGCTCTCATGCTGGGCAAGAAAAAAAGAAGAAGAAGAAGAAGTTAGCTAATGCTCCTGCAAAAGGTAAATCAACCAATAGACAGGTGAGTGATGGAGACAGAAGCCAGCACCACAGGAGATACTTTCATGTTCCTGATTAAGGCGCCTCTATCTGTGAGAGGAGACAGCAGACGACAGCTCAGATAGAAGCTCGCCTGGGAAATCAGCTTCCACCCTGCAAAAGTCTCCATATCCTTGTTGTGCTACCTTACACCCATACCTCCCATTTACGCCGGAGTTTGTGCGAGTGCGTGTGAGCGCGAACGTGCCCGTGCCTTTCACCTACAACATCCCATAGAAAGCCGAGGCCCAAACTTATTAAGTGCCGAAAATGAGGCTTGCTCAGTGAATGGGGGATCCCATGGCGCATGTCCACAAAGACTTGATGGCAAATAGCCTCGCTTCAGAGGTGGCTCAGCGTAGAGGGGGCAAACAGACCCACTCCGGCTAGATCAATACAACTCGGAGAAAGGCCAGATTCTTCAAGTGAACTGCACTTGCCTAAGGAGAGAGAAATCAAAGAAAGCCTAACCTTCCGTGACATTCTGCTTCTCGTCCTTGTCTTTCCTTTAATAATTCAACAAGTGCTGAATTTTGATTAGCCGCACCACAGTACCTCGAATGAGAGAGATCAGTGATTTAATAAGCTCAATCTCTAAGTGCTTGCTGTCAGGAAAAATTGCCATCACACCAGGAAGTGAGAGAGGGGTTTCTATTTTTTTTCAGGAAACCAGAACAGTCTATCACCGGAGTCCCCAAAGCATCCTTGTAGCTATCTTTTACCATCTGAGCTCGGCTGCTTTGTCACACCTTTCACCCTTCACACACTCAGCCGGCTCATCTGTTACCGACTATGACAGACACATGACTATATTGTAATTCTGCTCCAGTGTCACGTTCAGAAAGTGTATAACATCAGCACGCTGAAGAGAGACATTAAACAAAAAAATAAAAAAAAAACACATAGATCTCACTCTCTCTCTGTCTCTCTCTCTCTCGAGGGAAGAGGTGTAATCATCTTGCTGATGGATAACTGACAGCAGGGCTCGCACAACATCCCTCTCACACAGCTCCTCTCTTCCTTTATTTTTTTCTAGCGAGCTGAACCGTCGAGGCACCATTCCAACCGTCAACACTGTATGCTCTGTAATTTAGCTCTTTCCTTCCCACTGTAATTGCCTGTCACTGTCTTTGGAGCATAAAACTAAAGCCATCAGCTTGTATTTTTTAACTGTCAAGAGCTGGTGGGCACAGGACGAAAAAAAAAGAAAAAAGTATCTCGCTCTTTACAGCTGACTGATTTTTAAACATGAAATGAGAAAGAACGCACAACTTTTATGGGTAGGATACAAACTTTCTAACCATGCAGGGTGGAAATCAAGCGCGTCTGTGAGTCGGCAATGAGAGATGACCTGAGGAATCGGCTGGTGGCCAGATTTTACCACCATCTGGCACTTAACCATGGGACTAAGAAAAAAGGACACTAAAAAGTTGAATTTATTTGTTTATTTATTTTTTGCAGTGTATGTGTTTAAAAAAGAAATTGGAACTGACTAAAATTGGTAAGTAAAATGCTGTGGAAACTTGTATTTACAAGACATGGATGCAAAAGAGTGTCTAAAATCAAGCGCATCCAACTATAAACTGAAAAAATCAAAAGTGTTTGCTTAGAGAAAGTAAAGCTTAAAATAATGTTTGTAAGATGTTGCAAATGTTTATGGGCGTCGCCATGTTGAAATTTCCACTTTTTACCTAGAACGGCGTTACACTCAGTCTGATGTCAAAACCAGTCCCGAGTTCCCACAGCTTCACATAATTGGTAATTGGAAATTTGCCTTCAAAATTTCTAATCTACATATCTCCACCATCAGCAAAATTGCATTAATCATTAAGATTAAGCTACTCCTTCAGCTTCGAATAGAACAATTTTCAAAATAAATACCAACACAAACAATTTAATCTTTAAAAAAAAACATGATTGAGATTTTAAAATGTTTGTTGAAAAGCATAAATGCCTGTGTTTTGTTGACAAAACTATTTCTAAACGTTTCCATTTCACAATTTTACCCGCAGATTTGATTTTTGTCTTGTACTTTACGGATGACAAAAGCCCCAATTGTGGAATATGAGCATCACTGAGCTTGTGTCATAATGCATTTGCAACAATTTCCCTACTTTACGCCACGCCACCTGCTTCTGGGCACAGAATGACACACACACACACACACACACAAAATGAAGATATGCCTTTATGGCTTCCTGACCTTCCTTCTGAAAAGAAGGTCAATTTATGGACAGAAAGAGTCGAGACAAAGCTTTCATTTTCTGACAAAGTCGTCCCCCCACACACATACACCCGAAGGCGCCATCTGCAGCTTGGCTGGCTCATCTAGGCCTGCTTGCTCTTTCTTTGGTTTTTTAATAAGTGATCTGCTCTCAATGGATTCTTATCTACAACTTCCACAAGAAACACTGTCTGAAGCCTCACACATTTATTAGTTTTATGAGGGAAAAAAGAGTGTGTGGTACTGTCTGACACTAATATAACACTGCATTCATGCATGGCCTTGCAATGAAACTACAATGAAATGTGAAATTGGTCTCAAGAAAAGCAGAGCAATTTACTTTCACACATTTAATGCTACAGTATGTGAGCAATTTCACACCGAGATAACACCGGGGGAATAAATCTACTTCCGAGATTCGTATAACTGCAGCTATAAGCCCGGCTTTCAACAATTCGCCGGTTATCAATTTAAAACTAATTCAGCAAAAATAAATCAGTGTTTCAAAGTTAAAAGCAGTGACATTGTAAATAAGACTCATTTGTTGAAACAATTCTGGACCAGAACTACAGAAATGACCTAAAGTAATTGATCAGTTCATGTTACAGGCTCGTTGCAGATTGGAGGGAAAGGGCTTTTTAAAAACTAACCTCACTAAAAAGTTAAAGTTGCTATTTTAATTCTGAAAACCAAGATGGAAACAGCTTAATCCCACACCTGAGAATCTACTGAGCCCCCCACGAAGTGATGGATGATGTCACATTTGGGTTAATGTTTCATATGCACACTACAGCCATAATTTAACGCTTTCAAGCAGTTTTGCTGACATTTTGCAACCATCAGCATAAAACTGAATATGTTAAGCTACCAATTGCTTAAAAAATTATTGCATTTACCACCATGGAAAACTTGGCATTTTTCTTTGTCTAAATGAGGCGTAGCTAAGTTTCTGGTGTTGAAGTAGGCCGAGGTTTTGAAAGGTTACAGTTTTGAAGCGGCAAACAGCTTCCTGTCAAACCAGTGCTGCCATTTAAAACTTATGAAAACCAGAGAAACTGTTAGGGAAAATGGTTTTCTGCAGTAAAGCAACATTGGCCCGCCCCCACTTGTTGCAGCACAGCCCCTTATTTCACATTATTTCAGCCAGCTGGAGAAATGCTACTCTACTTTACCTTTATTGAAGTGTGAATAACCACAAGTAATAGAAGCCAATATTTGCTAGGTGACTGGAGGATGGTCCAAGGTATAAGCAAACAATGCAGATTTAATTATTTCTGCTGCTTGTGACTGAGCTGAGGTCATATTTCATATACGCTGTGACTATTTGCAAGTAGATCAACAGGGAATAGCCTTTCTTCCACTAGTTCATTGTGACCAAGACATTTAGCTTAGCCGCAATTATCCCAACTCTCCAGGGTTTTGATAACTGCGATGGCATCAGATGACAGTAGATCCAAAAACAGGGTATTGGAAAGTTTAAGGCCAACTTAAATTATGAAAACTAACAACTTAATAAATGGTGAATTACATTAACTCTTATAAACCAACTTTCTGTCAAAAAACAGACAGCTGGTAGCCTAAAGTCGCATTCATTTAGTTGATTTCACTGTCAAAATGCACAAACAGACAAGGATGCAAACCAGACTTTTATTGCACAACCTTTGATGAGAAAATTACACAGCAATAGATAGCAGCCATAAATCAAGAGAATTAGCAATCGTCAGTGTACACTTTTTACAGGGTAAGAAGATTAACTTTCATAAGTAAGTTTATTAAGTACAAGCAATCAAATACTGCGTTATGGCAAAGGTACACATCTAATTATTAGCAACCATAGAGAAAATGCCACATCATCAGGCAGTTTAGCACGTACAAAAAAACCCAAAAAAAAACTGGTGAGCGTCACGACTTTTGTATGTTTTTAAGTTTGCTCCAGTTAAGAGGAAGAAGAACTCCCATTCTTCTCTTCTGACGTCCGTCATGGCGCCTCAACGTGACTGGGAGACGTAGTTGTAAAGGGTTAATTGTAAACTTCAAAGCACTTCATTTTCAACAGAATTCATTGCTTTGCTTCCAGTTTTGTCTCAGCATATTAACATACGAGTGTGTTTAAGACTTTCCAAGGCCTAAAATTTGATTTATTACATTTAAGGCTTCTTCAGGCCTTGGGGAAATCCTGAAAAATTATTTTCAGCTTAGGACATCATACAACCTTGAGCCTTGGAATCACGAGTTGTTTGCTAAAAATCCCAAATGCGAGCATACAGCAGAGATGAAGGCTATAAACTCAAAGTGAATTTACTTAAAAAAACATTTGACAAAGACAACAGAAAACCCCGGGCTTAAACACACTGAGGCAAGTTAAGACAATAAGCCGCAGGTGGGTTGACTGCAAACAGAAACCTGGCCTGACACCGATACACGAAGCAAACTGAACTGAAAGCACAAATGGAAAACCACTATTAAAGCAAAAGCGGGAACAATGTCCAACCGTTTCAAGCCATCTCTTTAGAAAGGCAAAAAGTTATTGTATTCTATGCAAAAACATATTTACTTCAAAAGGTCCAAACAGAACAACAGAACATTTTCTATTGATTCCCTACTGCCTTGGATCTTCAGCAGTTTTAAAAATTGATCTTATGATCCAGACTACTAGAAAAATAAGTAGAATCTCTTCATGTTTTTTTCACTCTATTAGGAACTCAGTGTTTGGTCTAAATTTTGTTCTTTTGAAAGACATGTGGATACAGCAAACACAGAACCTGTTCAGAGTGTGCAACACATGGCGTTATTAGTCTGAGCCTATTAAACTTAATAGCTTCCCTCTTTCAACCCAGCAGCACGGCCACATTTTCAGTCCGCTGTTCTCCGAAAGACGACAAAACCAGCCATGCCTGGGAAGCATGTCACCCAATTTATGACGATTCAGAATATATTACAGGACCATTCAAATCAAACGTGCATGCGAGAGAGTTTGCCGAGCATGTCGGCGCAAACGGCACACAGACTAACGATCAAGAGATTCTTAAAGCAATTTATAAGTCCTGAGCAATGAAGATCTCTCTAGACAGATACAAAGTTCAACCCCTGCGGTGGAGAAAAAACATTTTTCAAAAGCAAAACATCGATAGGCCCATCTCTCCCCCTCGGGCAAAGAAAACAATGTTCATTAGCCGCGTCATGTGTGGTCAGCAGACACGTACAGACCACAGCAGGCAGGAATGGGGCTAATGCACTGCCTGCAGTCTCACCTGTCGAGATCCCATTGTTGCCCTGTGACTAAAAACGTTGCCTCCATGTTCTCTGGTTTCAACTAAAACCTGCACAGACCTGCTGAAGAGGGATCGGATTCTGCCTTTGTTTCTCATCAGGGAACGAGAAGAGAGGACAAAGACAAGAGAGGAGGGCTTGGAAAGGAGGAGGAGATTTATTCTGCCTCCAGGCTTATAGGTCACTTGTGTAATTATTGGCCATGGCTGCTGAGAAGAAACATGCCGTTTGAAGAAACCCTTTCATATTATTAATCACCGGCTCTTTCAAGGCCATCAAAAAGTGCAATTTCTAATCATATCTCTACAAGGAATGGCGGAATTAAAATTATTTTCAAATCTCTTCACTTTGTTAAAGTTTCCATCAGTCATAGATTGTGAAAACATCACACAGAACTACTATGTTATTCACCTTTTGTCACAAACTGTCTTGTTTTCCTGCTGCGTGGCCTGGGACACTCTAGTAAAAAAGATTTCTAATCTCAGTGAGTTCCTCTCCCCAGTTGAATAAAGGTTACAAACTAACATTACAACCATAAACTTTAGTGTATTCGGGTTTGATGAAGACAAAGTAGACAACAATGTGAAGTGAAGCAGGCACATAGCTTCCAAAACCTTAATCAATAAATAAAAATGCAATTCCTTTTCACTCTTATAACCTTAAGAAAAACTCAATACAATCAACTCCCATAAAGGTACAAATTACCAAGAGGTTCATGATTGGGGCAAAGGTTAACCTTGTAGCAGGGTTATTGTCCTCCTACAAGGTGACTCTGTTGTCCGCAGACTGTTGCGATTTCATAGTCAGGCATGCCAACTTCCAACTTTTCTTGTGACATACTACTTCATTTCGCACAATCCAAATGGATACTAGCAAGTTGGGAACTTTGCCCCATTTCTTTTCCACCAGAACAGCCACCAAGCACCTGTTAGTGCGGCACACAGTGGCCGATGCCCATCCTTAGGACTGGTTGCGCCGGCTCTCAGCTTCATCAGCTCAGTGTCGCATACGAAACAGTTTGTTGTGAGACAGAGTGTGTGTCCGGTGGAGACAGAGTGTGTGTCCGGCGGATGTCCACTTTGACTTCACATTGAGTACGCGAGGACCACTGCGGAGTGAAGTACGCCCAAGTATGTTGTGGGCCTCTCCTCTTTGTCACGCATCACACTGGTTTTATATTATTTTATTATTAGTAGTAGTATTTTTCCGGTTACATGATGCATCAAACCACATCAAATGTGTTGTCCACTTAGTCAGACAGAGTTAATGCGCGTGGCTCTGAAAATCTCATTCCTTAAACTCCAGCAACTTAAACATTTTCTGTGACTCTTAGTAAACACTCAACACACACGAAATGGAAGAGCTACTAAAGCCACATTAGCAGCATATAATTAAATCTCCCTTTGTTGCGCATCTGCGCAGTGCAGCGGATTTAACTCATCATGCAGGGCCGGTCCAAGGCTGTATGAGGCCTGGAGCAGAATTTGACTTAGGGGCCCCTCTTGCTGCTAAAAACATCTTTTAATATAAAAACACAGTGGTCCACCGGTGGACCGCCTCGGCGCCCCTATCACCGGGCTTAGTAAGTTTTCTGGGTGAAACCCTAACTTGCACAAAAAAAATTTACATTTACACTACCCCTACCAAATAAAATAACATCCCAATAAAATACTTTTAGAGCTGTAATCATCAGGCAACAAGATGTGGAAAAGTACAAGGGGCATCTGGACCTTTGTAAAGCATTGCAGTAAAAGTACAGAATGCACTTTGGTTTGCTTATTCAAGCAGTGACGGAAAAAGGAAAGTTCTTGAATTCAAATTCTAATCTTATTGGTACAGACTCAGCTCACAGCCTCTGAAACTGAAATATATTTCCCGTTATTTTTTTTGCAATATCTAAGGGAACATTTCGATCTTCTCAGTATGAGAATATGAGTGACACATTCTGCAGAAGATGAGTCACTTCATGGCTTGTTTGCTTCTGCATCCTTTGATTGCCTACAATTCCCAGAATACCTGTTGACAAGCCCTCAAGAACAGGTAGAAACTGTTTGCACCTGCTGAGTGTTATCTGAGTGGGTGGAGAGAACAACAGTGCAAGCTCAGGAAGAATAAGCCCAGAGGAAGATGAAGAGCCGCGTTTCAGCTGCAAACACAGGACGCCTCGTGGTTCTCCTGCATCCTGGTGGAGTAAGAAAAATCACATTCGCTCTGTTTAAGTCGTAAAAGTTTACGCCGATGGACTTGTGCCGCCGTTTCCAACTGATGTTGTAGTGACAGTTTCCATTTGACCTGAAGTTTTTGGAGACTTTTCTGGTAGGTTCGCAAGTCTTGAGATGACTTACCCTCTTTCCAAACTGATATATGACAGGCACATTGATTTTTTTCTCTCTTTTTGAGATCTTTTGGCCTACTTTGTGTTGACAGGGATGTTCTTTTCAAATTGATCCTTTCCACAGGCCTTGGGGTGGCTAGCAAAAATTTTACTTAGCTTATGAGTTACGTGGTTAATCACAACTGATTCATAGAGAAACAGCGGCAATTAGCTTTTTATATAAGACCAGGTTAGCTTGAAATTACCGATTTTAAATGTGTTAATGTGAAACCATTTGATGGTGATAATGGATAATGGAGGATAGGTACTTTTCCAAGCCACTGTAAGATTAACATAACTAAAGCTTTGAGGAAAATATAAAGCATATATAAATTACATAACATATAGAGAAGACTGCTATTCAATGGTCTCTTGCATTTCTTTTCTTTGATTAGTGAGACAGTTCAATATGAAATCTTAAAAAGAGCCTTTATCAAGAACTTTAATGAATGACAATCAAGACTCTTTAAAATAACACTCTGTTGCTATAGATGCTGACAGCACAATCAAGCCAGCTAGTTCACCCCTGATTTGGTTCAAATTGCTCATTTGAGCCTCAGAAAAGAAACTATAAACAACTCAGAGAATCAAGTTGTCTTCTCTTTATTATTGGTCGAAGTTTGTCTAAAACTATGGTTTTAGACAAACTTCAGTTGTCTTAAAAGACCAAGAAGGCATATGTGGAAAAAGTACCAGCAGCTTCACATTTGGCTCATACTGCACCTAATGTCAGTCATTTCTTCCACAGTTGAAGAGGAGACAGGAAAGACAAAAGTGCATTAGAAGACGGGTGATCATCCTGCTAAATGACTTGCCACGCGGTTTCCTAGAAATTGATCTTGTTGCATGATCGTTAGTCTTTAACTGTTCCTATCTGCACACTCGACCACATGCGTGTCAGTGAAAACCTCTTAAAAAATGTCATAAATTACACCAGTATATGAGCTGTAGCTGGTCGCATGGACTGCTCTTAGGATCACAGCTGGCTGGAGCGATTGGGCGGTAAGTGCACTCAGAAATCAAGACCATTATGTCGTGAATTATGTATTTGAGGGGCGAATACTACAAGACCCCGGAGTGGTATGTGTGTGTGTGTGTGTGTGGGGAGATTTTTTTGAGGGGGGTAAGTAGCCCTGAAATGCCTGTGGGCAGACTTGGAGGCCGATCAAAGTCGAGCTCGCTGTCCTGACACAAAAACCTCCAACAACGTCTCCTCTCAGCCCCTCCACCCACCCATTAACGACGTACCATTAAAGGCAACGTTATGGCCATTAACAAAGCTCGGCCCCACCGCTTCCTATTTATCCATTAACCCTTCCTAATGCATCTCAGTGGCTAACGTTTTGGCTTGGAGACTTGGGGCTTTTGTTTCTGGAAGTGCATGCATTAGCTCACCTAAGCGTCTGGGCTATAAATGAACAAGACAGTGGCAGGGCCGACCAGAGGCTAATGGATCCCCATGTTTTAATTCCTGTCAAGATGATGGCCCATCTGTTAAAGGCCACAACTTCAATATTCAAAGCCAAGGTAAGACACGAGACTAAGCAAACAATAGGCAAAAGGGATCAAAACTTTCAATTGGGTAAAATGGAAAATAGGGGCGGGCAATATGGATTCAGAGTTTTGTTATATTTTATATTTGTGGCATTATTGTGATAACAATAAAGACAAGAGTTATTACTTCTTGTTTAGGGAATAATTAGCTTTGTCAGGGGCAAAGCTATGACTACACAGCATTCATAGTATCACAAACACAAATTTTGTCCTTGAAAAACATTCTTATCCGAGAAAGACTCCTTCATAGTATCTTTATAGATACATCTTTAAGTTCTATAAGTGACACTTAGAGATGTGTCACTTATATCTCTACACACAGAAACTGCAGTTTTGAATTTACTGATATTTACTGACACTCTGCAGGGAACAAAAAATCACAAAAATAACATTTCCAGTCATACTGTCAATTTTCTTAGTTTTTTTTTTTAATTATTTAACGTCAATAATTGAAATTTATCATTCATCAAGATTCTTACGATAATAAATTTTTCACAACAAGCGATATGATAAATGCTCACCCCTAAGGAAAAAAGACGGAAATGCTGATCGCTGCGCAGAAGAGCAGAGTTATAGTCTAAAAGAAGGAGTTTGGCATGTGTAAACTCATCTTACAACACTTTATAGCATTATAGTTCAATCTAATGACAGTTAAACACCTTCTAACCTCTGAAATACAAACTTTTAAAAGTATAAACTGCAAAACAAAAAAAAACTGGTGACCTCCAGTCTTCTCAGAGCTCTGTATTCACTGTAATAAACTTAACTCTGAGCACTCATCCATAAAGTGAAGCACCATTCAACACTCTTACTCAAAGTTTTCACTTCAGCAAATTAAAAAGCGTCAAATAAAATCCCCTCCTTCAATTGGCTTATTCTTCCAAATGTTTGCTGTGCTGAAGAATAGCAAGGCCTGGGCCTATTGACTCTTCATTCAAGTCGATCCGTCTTAATTATTTTTGAGTAATTTAAGCACGATAACCTGCAGAGGAGGTTTTTTAATAAACTGCATCCTACAAGCATCACTGAGTTAGCTCTGCGCGCCCGTGCCTGGTGATGAACCCACATCGACGTGCAACATCAGCATTTTTAATTGCAGAGACCTTGGCTGTAAAGTTAGGTAACCCTGCAGTTGCTAAACCATGTATAAAAATGTTATGCTAGAATGAAAGCTGGAGAAAATATAAGAATTTTCTACACTGAAGTCTGAAGAATGTTTCATGGTTTTTTAATAGACAAAAGAATCTCAGAGGGCAATTTTGGTTTTACCTGTGATTCTTCCTACATTCTTCACACTGACATAACTTTTACTGAAATAACTGTCTTTTTCTTCTAGTTTTTTTTTTTTTTTTGTTCCAATAGAAATGATGGAAACCAGTAATGGTGCTACTGCAGCTATTAACTTTATCTGCTCTTTCATTTTCTTTGCAGTGGAAAGTTTTCTTGGCCAAGTGATTCTGTAAATGGTAATGGTAAATGGTCTTCACTGGTATAGCACTTTATCAAGCCCAGAGGACACCCAAAGCACTTCACACTACATTCAGTCACCCACACACTAATAGTGGCAAGCCACTGGACTGTCGCCAAGCTACCATTCCCTCTGACCACCACCAGCAGGCCAGATGGCTGAAGTGTCTTGCCCAAGGACACAATGACTGCGACGAATAAAGCTGGGCTCAAACCAGCAACCCACCAATTATTGGATGATACTCCAGCCACCATCGCCACGTTGCGTTGTGCTGAGTATCTTGTTTAACTTTCTCAAAGACTCAAGAGATGGGGTCATTTAAAACCCACAAGTTTTTTATTTTGTGCGCAGACAGACGGGATCACAAAGACTCAGTGTGCGCTTTTGAGGTTTTTCTGTGTGCTTTCAGAAACTGATGGGACAACCCGGCCGTTGTCCAAACTCGACATTTGTCACACTCCTCCTGAGCGTTGCGCTAAGAATCAAAGGAGACATCGACAGAGGTACTGCTGTCATTCCTTATGTGTTCTACCTTTATTTTAATTTTTCTTAGGAAGTAATCCTGGTTCTGTGGGTCTTTATTTGACAAATCATGGCTGGCTTTGTCAAGATTAGTTTTTGTTTCATCTCCCTAAAAATTACTCCTAGGTCATGGCCACAATCATTAGCCACGCCTTACTCCAAGAAAGACACCTTGACAAGTGTACAATAGTTGTTTTTGTTTCATTGCTTCAGTGTTTCGCTGTGGCTCTTTCTTGGGTCAAGGTGCTTTTGTCATTGTCATAATAAGTGGTGGTAGATGGTGAGAGTGAACGCAGAGGACCCAGGTATAGATGAGAATGATTGTTTTAATGAAAATATAGCTCAACAGTCCAACCAAGAGCAGGCGGCACAGTGAAACAGAGCTAATGGAAACACTGGTAGCAACTGCTAAAATAAAGACTGCTAACAAGAGCTAAGCAGACACGGGACTTCTCAGTACAACTGTGTGCGGCAGACTGACAATAACTCAAGACGAACGACTCGTACGAACACAGACTACAGCTCAGACAAGACAAGGATTTGACAAAGACACAGAGACAACAGGTGGACTTAAATACACAGGGAGACAATCAAGGGAGCAACGAGGATCAGGTGTAACTAATCACGGGTAGACGGGACATCACAGAGACTCATAGAAAACAGATCTAAGCAAACACAGAGAAAAACTCAAATAAATACAGAGAAAAACCCAAATCCCAACAGTCATCAACTTTGTGTTTATCCTTTCCTACAGAAAACATGTTTAGCTCAGGGCTTCTGCATTTACCTGTGGATCCAAAAACAGAGCTAATCGCTGCCATGAACTCTGCAGACCCTTTTTACATCCAATGAGAAATATATTTTTGCCATTAACTTGACAAACCCTTCATTTTTTTTTCCCTACAGAAAGTGCGTCTCTAATAGTGCATTTGTGTTATTTTTCTTTCCTCGCAGGAAGAGTGTTCGATGCAATCTGCTGGACTTCCTTAGCCAGATAGCTTTCAATCAAACCGGCATTAGACAAGCAACTGAATTAGATAGCGTGGCACTATAATTTGGAATACATTTGACTACGACGCTTGATCTGAATCTGAATACATAATTCGAATGCATTGGATTTATTTTCTTGACGTGTAAAGTGCGATTTCTTCCAGTTTTAATTCTCTCCCTCGCTGTAAATCTTTTTGGACTTCAGCCCATCCCTGAAGAATAACAACCATTCAGGTAATCCAAGGCTGGCGGTTGAGCTTTGATAACAGGTATCAGGTCACGTGGTTGTTGGGGTCCTCTGGTGTTTCTCTGCATTTGTGATGAGGCTTAGATAAGTGCGCAGAGTTTCTCAGAGGGCAGCACTTGCTGTCTGAAAACTCTATATTTAGCTGGTGTAATTAAAATTACAGAGCCCCCTTTCCTCTAGCAATCACTGCGAAGAATTAGCCCAATTAAGGCTTTAAAAGTGCCGCCACAGTAATGATAAAATAAATGTTTACAGTCTTAAGAAAAAAAATGATAAGGCAGAGTCTTGGATAGCGTGATGTGGTAGATGAAGCCAGCAGAAGGTAATGCTTTGCAATGATGCATATAGGCCCATTTGAATTAGTGAGAAAATCTGAAGCGATATCAGTAAATCTTAGAGCGGGAAATGAATCCTTGCGTTCTTAAAAGACTCTCGCTTTTCTAAGTTAACAGGAAGCAGTAAAATATTCCTGACACATTCAAAACAAGCTTCTTGACATCAAAGTACTTGTCATTTCACTAGGTTTCTTCACAAGGTGTCACATCAGGCAGCAGATATTCGTTTTTTTTTTTTTTTTTTTTTTTTTTTTGCATACAGACCGTAAACTTGCCAGCATTGCTCGCCTGAAGCAGCAGAGCCAACGAGAGTGGGACTGACTTTTAGATTAAGTATCTGCACTCCGGATTACAAACTGAACATAATTTGTAGTAATTATTAGCCAAAAAGCTCCTGAACCACATCAACTAGAAAAATGTTAGTTGAATAATTTGCTTTTAAATTAAAGACGTAAAAATCTTTGATGATGGAATTGCATTAGATGTGAAATGTAGCTCTGCTTACCACACATGCGGATGTGAAGGTTTGCTGTCGATTGTCACAAAAAACAGGAAAATCTCCAGACTCTTTGATATGAATAAAAGACACAAAAATACAGACAAGCAATCTTAAGATGTCACCTTGAGCTGGAGATTGAGATACAGCGTATTTGATACGCTAAAGACAAAGGCATTTATAAAAATGAACGACAGGCAGACGCGTTTTTACGGATCGCAACACAGTAAAAGATTGAAGTAATTTGGAAAATGTCTCATTTGTCCAGCAGAGCAGCTCTGATTTCTTTGTGTACAGTCAACAAATGTGGCAGATTTCATATCACAGCTGAGGGAATGAAAATAAAAAGTGAAGGTTTTACAGTAAGTGCTAACTAGTTTTTCAAACACACTGCTGGAGGTGAGGTTTTTTTTCTATTAAGAGCTTTAGACACAAGAATCAGAATCCACTTATGTCTTATGTGAGATTTAAGAGATGATATTCTTTATAGCCTTTAAACTGATTTAATTTGACTGCACATGGATAATGAAGATCCATTTGCACCCAAGCTTTAATGCACTTGCTGATGTCTTGAGATGTTGCACATAATGTCTTTCTAGACAATGTCATCTTTTTTGTGAAGCACGCCTGTCCCCTGAAAATATACATTTGGAATGCAAGTATATTTCTTTGTAAATGTGTTCTCCGCAGGACTCCTCAAGTAGCATAGTTTAAGCTTCACCCGGTTCAAATTATGTACAAACAAAATCTATTAAACACCTTCCAATTTTTAATTGGTAAATAGAAAAAATAGTCAACAAATTAACGCTACACTTTTCTTATGTTGATGTTAGATGCATTGTTTGTAAAACACGAGAAGAATCTTACATAACTGCATTATAAAAGAAAACCATACAATTTCCTAAATTATGGGGATTTTTTTTTTTTTATTTCATTTTGATTTCAGTACATATTGTTAGATTCTGAACAAGAAAAACAGGACATGGCTAAATTAGCTAAATAAATTGGTCTGTACTTGAGTAAAAGTGACTGGATGCTTGCTATCCTGTTGCTATGAATGGAAAGTGAAAACAAAGAAAAAAAGTTCACAACATGGGAATACTTTGTGCTGTACAACACATTTTCCATTTTAAGACTTTACTGTCTGCATCTATTTTTAAATGTTATCCTAAAAAGTGTCAAAATTATGTGCAGACTAAATGATATAAGTACTTTAATGGGCCACAGTCTAACTTTGGTCACCAAATAAAAGTACACAAATTTCTAACTTGAAATTATGAGGCTGATTGGAATTTGTGCCTAAAAATGACTTCAGTGATTAAAGTGTTAATGAACTGTTTTGGGGGGTTAGTCTGGTGATTTGACCAGAAATCACCAAATATGATCTGAGGCAAAATTTGTCTTTGGTTTATTTAAACAATATGATCAGATGATCAACTACACTGATGCGTTGATGTAAGGTACAGCTCACAGCGGCCGCAAGCGCAAACAGACAGGAAAAAAACAGTACGGTTGAGAGGGAAGCCAAAGAAAACGCAGTCCGCCTCTTACTGGTGTTAAAATATGGGATTTTCTTTTTACTGTACTCTGAGATATTAGCACAGCCGGGAGTTACAGATTCAAACTGTTTACACAACGGCTACGAGCTTTTGTTGAAGCACCCGCCTGCCGGTCTGTGCTGCCTCCACAGCCCCACCCAGGCAGAACCAGCCCCTGCACCCGTGCACCACCTGACGGCAGACAATCCTTTGAACATGTGAAGCCCCCTCACTGGTCACAAGGGAGCAGTTGTGCTCACGATTAGGCTATCTGTATGACCATATTACACTGTCAGGTGTCGCCTGAGGATACCAATCAAACCTTGCTGCCGCAACACAATCCTGTTGCGAGCAAATGGATCCTGGCACAGAAAGAAAAAAAGAAAGAAAGAAACGCCGGGCAGAGAAAATTGGGCAGGTGGGGGTGGAACGAGAACCCTTCTAATGGTCGTCCCTTTAGCGCTTCATTAGACGTCACATGATGCGTGGATTATATTTTCTTAATATGAATGGAATGATTTATTGAAATATCTGTATTAAAAAAGGTCTGATTAGTGTCTGAATTTAGCACCTGTTTTGTTGCATTAATAACCTCTAAGTTGTTATGCTGTAAACAACAGGAACTACAAGGCGGAAATTTGCTCAGCAGATGATTCATGTCGCTCTCACCTTTTGTTAATAGAAAGAGCAAGACCTGTACTCTCGCATTAGTTGGGTAAAAAGTCGTGTATGTGCACTCGTAACGACAGAGATGACCTTCTAACCCTTCACTGTGAAACAGCGCCTCTCATCCCAATAAGGCTGGTGGGTATTAGGGGAGAAAGAAAAAAGAAAAAAAAAAGATGATTCCAAATCGTGTCCTGCTTCAGTTTTCTAGACACTGGGGGGGGTCCTAAAGCCTTTGCTGGCTAAACAGTGCGGAGAACGGTGAGAGGAATACATGGAATGCAGATAATACATACAAAGGATTATGTACCTGCTTGCACATCAAATCTGTGTGGTTTTGCATTTAATACCCACGGCCGAGCGTCTGCTTTGATGGAGCGCTGTGAAAGGCTGGAGATTAACGTGTGCCGTTTCGCCGCAGAGGCTTCCTTCGACTTCAGGACTGTTGGATTATTCGGTGGGATGACTGCTAACACGAACTGGGTGGAAGGTTTCACAAGTGGGAAACTTAGAACGATACAAAGTGGGTTTCTGTGCACAATGAACTTGTGTAAATGACACTAAAGGTGTTTGCTGCTTTTGTCAAACAGCACATACAACTGCCATAATAAACTAGGGATGCAACAATCAGGCTTTTTCTGGCCAATTTCATTCCTAATTTTCCTGAAAGTCTAACCTGCAGATTAAATTTTTAACTTTAACCCCCCCGTAGTCTTAAGAGATGGGGTCAATTGGATCCCATCGAGTTTTTTACGCTGTGTGCGGTCCAGCAAGGTCACACTGACCCCGCATGTGTTAATACCAATTGCTTTGGTTGTATTTTCTGGGTAAATACAACCAAAACAAACACGCAAGTCAAGCAAAAGCAGGAGGAATGGCTCCTGGTCTTTTACCAAAGATAAAAAAATTTGAAAGTTACACTCGGTATCTTTTAGAGGTTTTTGTGTCATTTCCTTCAGTGGTTCTTGGTGCAGCACCAGAGGCAACAGGGTATGAAGGTTTTTAAAAGGGCTTGGTTTGTTTGACACAGTGCAGTGTGAGAGCGAACTGCACCAGATGAAAATGTACCAAACATTAGGGGACCATTCTGGTCCCCTATCGTACTCAGTCTACTGGACTGTCAGGTGTGAAAACACCCCTAGAGATTATTAAGTTGCTTTGAGTGTTAATTTTTGGTCAGGAGAAATTTTACCCAGAATGACCAAAAAGGAAAAATTGAAGAAATCTGGAAAGGGGAGAAATACGTTTTCTCAGTGCTAATCTTGCTTGTAAACTTACTCAGATTTTTCTGAAAGATAAATTTACAGAGCACACCACATGGGAGTTCAGAGTATTTGCTACATTTCACCCGGCGATCACCGATAAGAGTCATTCTAGCAGAATCTGGGAGATTCTGATCTCTGGCTGACTCACTAGTGCATCACTACAAGAAACCCAATCATCCTGTTTAGTCTCTGCTGTCCTTTTATGTCTGCAAAATTAAATAACCAACCATTTCAGTCCATGTCACAGTCATTTTGAGAACACAAAACCTTTAAAAATTTTATTAGCTGTGGCTATTACATTTTCCTCTTCCACAGCAACATGAGGAGAAGCCATACATCAAGGTAAGTGCTTTTAACCATCAACCCTGTTGTTTCACTATTTCACCACCCCTTCCTATTTTGTGCAGTACACTCTGGACACAAGCAGAAATCGGGGAAAAAAAAGAAAAGCCGTGCAGATCTGCCTGATTGTGAAATGTATCAGCAGCAGTGAAACATACTATTTCCGTAAAAAAAATAAATAAAAATTGCCCCCCGCCCTTTAAAAAAAAAAAAAAAACATGTCAATAGGCAGCCAACGTCTTTTCGACCAGTGAAAGATGTTCAAAATATCAGAAATGTGGCCTCGAGTGCTAAGAAGTAAAAACCCCAGTGGAACTGTTCTGTACAGGTTTTCCACCTCCAAGCAAGAAAGAGTTAAAAATCCAGTTCAGAAAGCCCTCTGAACCAGTCAGTCAGACAAAAGCAGGGAAAGCCCAGAGAAAAGCTCCGAACAGAAAACAACAAGTTTCACTTGGTTTGACACAGTATTTTATATTTAATCTTCATAAAATTATTCAGGCTTATTTTTTAACCTAAAACTAATTCAAAATGGCTCCCGAACTAAAAAGTACTACAGTACTTTGCAAAAGTACTTACACCCTTAAATCTTTTTTGTTATATTTTGTCAAGTAGCAATCACAAGCAGAGCATGTTTAACCAAACCAGCGATCCTAAGTGCGACACACAGGAAGAATGCGTCATATATCCCGGTCAGACAAGGGGGGGAAAGCAAAGGGCGTGTCCCGTCAGATCATCAGTTCCCAAATCAAGAAACATACACAAAAAACTCCAAACTTGAACAAAATTCACGCGGGGTCCACTAGACCCCCTTTTAGGACTTTATCTGTAAATATACAAACTTTACAGATAAATAAACCTTAATGAAATCCAATGCAACCCCTTCAGAAGTCGAGTAGCAAGTATAAAATTCCACTTTTCTGTAACTTAAAGTTAGTATTGATATAGTTGTTCTGTGAAAGCTTCAGATGTTTTTTTTAGAGAATTTATTACAGATCAACCAGCATCATCATCAACAAGCAAGACAGATCTGAAAGAAAGCTGAGGGGAAGTTTAAAGTGGGGTTAGATTATAAAGGAGCATCCCAAGCTTTCAACATCTCACAACCTGAACTTTGATGAAATATCATGGCATAGCTGCAAACCTACCCATCAGAGTAGGTTTGCACCTAACTTTGTCCACCTAACTTCCAAGCCAGGCGAGGAGCGTATTAGTCAGAAAAGAGGCCAAGAGGTGATGTGGGAGTTGCAGAGATCTCAGTTGTTGTGGTAGCGTCTGTTGACAGGACAACTATTTATCATGGACTACAAAAGCCTAGCCTTAGTGAACAGGTGGCAAGATTGGTGAATTGTTTGAAAAAAAACAAAAAAATTTTATAGAATTCCCTTCTGTAGTTTGTCACAAGTCTCATAGTGGAAGGCACTTTGGCTACATGACACCAAAACTAAACTTTTTAGCCTTCATGCATAAAACAGTGCATAGTGGAAAATTAACACCTTTAACATACCACGCTCGTTGAGGATATTGGTGGTGGCAGCATCAGAAAACTAGTCTAGTAAAAAACAGCCAAAGGTCATAGGTTATTGGCTTTATACAGAAATATTGAGATATTGAGAAATGATTGCTTCCTAGAGGTGTGGTCTATGTTGAAGTTTGACATTTTACCCAATCGATAACGTTTATCTGCGACGTATGTAAAGCGCCAGTTTGACGCTATGACCAAAATAGCTTGCCCTGTAAACAACCGTCCCCCACTGCGAAGATGGCTGTTAATGCAAATTTAATGTTTGGGGGCGTGGCCAACACAGACTCAATGGCTTTGTGCACTTCCTGCTCTGCCATTGCTAAAACTGCAATTCAAAAACAGAGCAGACGATCAACATCATCGTTCACAACTTCTACCAGACAAATCCAAGTCAATGGGAGAAATCCCAAACTGTACTGTGAGCGAGATTAGAATCAAGCAAAATAGCGTGGGAAGACAATGGCCAGGTCATCAGAAAACAGACAGAGCTTGAGTTATATTGATAAGAAAAATAGGCTAAAATCTCAGTCTCCGGATGTGCAAAGCACACTGTCAAAACAAGAGCAAATTTTCCCAAAATGCTCAGTTATCCTTAGCTTAAAATTCCTCGGTGAAGTCAAACTGAACAGCTGCACATGCCGTTGTATCGCGTTCATCGAGATTATTTATTTTTTAAATAATAAATTATTTTTTAACCCAGAACTGACTTCTGTTTGCCATAGACAAGTCTGTTTAAGAAACTGATGACCATTTGACCAGAGAATACAAAGCATAATGGTGAGGTGTTTACAGCCTGCTGTAAACCTCACAAACAGCATCAAACAAGCGAGGAGAGCCAACAGAGACGTTCATGTAAACAATGACACCAAAGTCAATAAGAGGTAAAAAGGTCACAGCAACAAGCTGTTTTCTGGCATTAAATGAAAAAACATGATTTATTTCTAAAGAGAAAAGAACAAGCCAGCCAAAGATTTGGTTTCTTTCAGATATATTCAACAAGGGAATTTAAAGAAAGACTTGCATCAATAAAAATGCAGAGGTATTTACGAGAACCCACAAACTCAATAGGGGTGCCTTGTGTGAATTTTATGGAGGAGAACTGCTGGCATTTTCTCTTTATTTGAAAAAAGCATTGTTTCATTGGCGTTTTCAAAAAGTCTTTTAAAACGCAACAAATGCGACTGATTACTATAAAAGGGCGATACAGCAAATCAGTGAAGAGGCTTATTTGGGACTGCAATTTAATTAAGAGACAATTTCAGAAAGTACAAGTAAAGAAATGGCCTCTTGTAAAGTTTAAAAGTTTCATAAATATTTAGTAGCGTGAAAATAACAAAAGGGCACGAACTTGCTCGGTAAAATGTAAAAATACACTGCAAGTTGGCCGTAGAGCCTGTTTTTTCCACCAGGTGTAGACAACAAGCCGTACTATAGAGCTACTTATAAGAACAACTTCCTGTTCCCTCCCAGTCTGCTCAATCTGTCAGCCCTATGGCAAAGCTTCTGCGACGTAAATTTCATCATCACTGCTCACTGGAGCTTCCCAAGCCAATCCCAGTTCACACTCTGGTGACCTTTAGGAGCTCTTCGACTGCGCCGATACAAATGATAAACCTCCCACTCAGCAGGTGGCGCCAAATATTCAACATATGAGCAGGAGGAGAAATTGATTTGGAGAAACAGTGCAAGGAGCTTCACTACTGAATGTATTTGACTCAACAACAAGTACGCAAAACTCCATTGGATTCATAAAGTCGTTTATTTATTTCTTGACATTTTCTGTTTGATGCTAACAAATTGGCAGACAAACCCTGCCCAAGCAGCAGTGAAAACAGTGTATTGCTGATTGGAACCTTAAAGGTCCAACAAATTGTAAAACAAGCTATTTACCTGGCTACACTACTGGCATGTTAGTTTTGAGAAACTTCTTTATGCTAATTCTATATTAGGTCTATCAGGCAATCATAGCTGCAGAAACCAATGCGCCTACAGACTAATGTATTTTGCCTTACATTTTATTCGGAATATAGAGTAAATACCATAGCAGCATTACCTTTTATGCATCTCAACTTTTTTTAAATGTCATGATATGCAAACTCACAATCTACACTGATGAACTTTAACTCATCTCAGCAGGCTGAAGGCTAAGAATGACTAACATGACAGATAAACATGAGTTAATTTCTAATTATTGCAGCTAATTATTACTTTACTAATTTGGAACTATGTGCAGACCATTTAACTTTTAGTCCAAGAATATAAGGAAATTATTAAATGTGCAAAAGAAAACAGGTTACTATTTCATGACAGAGTAGCTATACGTTTAACAGCCTTTCCCAATACAAATGCACTAAAAGAATAAATGAAAATTGAGATTTCAAAATATGCACCTAATTTCTCCATATTTACTTCCACTTAAAACAGGTTTCTAGACACAGTTTCATCCATAATGAAATGAGAATGGCTTAAAGTTGCTATTAATCACCAGGACTAAGATGTGATGCAGCAACAATGAAATCCTGGGGCGTTTCTCCAACATTTTAACTCCAGGGGGTCGCTGAAGTTTCCTCGGTTCCTCTAACCACACACCTCTGAAAACTAACTTTTTTCTTCGCTGTTCTCTTTTTAGCCATATTTAGCTTATTACTTCTTTTTGGTTTGCTTGCTTTTCAACGCTTCCTTTGTGCTTTCTTTGACTGCGTTGCCCTCTTTGTGTTTGAACAGTGCTCTACGGATAAAAATTTATATTAAATATTACTGAACTATTTTCTGAGTCAATGCAATGTTGGCTGCCAAAGTAATTTTGTATAGAGCCAGTATGACTCGGTTTATTCTGAATACCTACACTTTTGCCATTACAAAAAGGTCACGATTTTTGCTACGACGGCATTTCTGTCAAGCTAGTTATTGGACAGCAAATTCCAAAACTGTCATTATTTGCTAGTAAATGTTTATATAAGTCAACTATCTGTCCTTCAGATTCCTTATTTATATTAAGTCAACATTTTCTTTAGAAACGCTGTGTTAGACTTACAGCACTATCTCAGATGGTAAACGGATCTTTCTGAGAAACCATCAGTATCAGTTTCGGCCTCTAGAAACGGTTAGGAATTGGGTCACTACCTGTGGTTAACACACAGACCCTTTTTATAAGTCCATGAAAGACATGCTTCCCCCCCCCCCTGTGTTCAAACCGCTGTACTGCACCACACAGTCAAAGTTGGAATATTAGTTTGCATCAAATCTTCAAGTCTTCATATGGGGTTTGTGTTTAATGCATTAGGTTCAAAAGGAAATGAGAATATTAAACCGGGACATACCGTTTGGATTAAGACATGATACAAGAAATCATTTTCTTAGATCCCCGGGCCACAGACCTTTTGTGGGTACACTTCTACTTTTTATAGTTCCATTTTTATCAGATTGCCAAACAGATTTAACTAAAAAAAAACTAAAAAAGCATACTTAAATATGCATAAGGGAAAGCAGAGTCATTCCAAGTACCCTATAGGGAGAATAAAAGATTAAAAAAAAAAATATATATATATATATATAT
>CAEGAE010001110.1:0-15184 GCA_903067095.1 Girardinus metallicus
TAGCTTTCGCGTCTCTTAACTCCGCCGCACTATTCCTACCTAGCAAATCTGCAAGGCGCCACAGCGCATATAGGCACGTACGCATAATAGTATGCGATGATTGGCTGCGTAGAGCAAGTGAACCGTATCGTATCATTGGCTGGACACCCGTGACTCACTGAGTTAGATCGTTATATGTCATTGGTCCGTAGTCAAAATATATGTCAGAGCTCAATGTATAGTTTACGTTGGATTTTATTTTATGCGCTGCATAGATTTTATTGTGCGCTGAGAATGTGCGAGCAGTGCGCGATTGCGCAAGCGCGCAGCTTAGGGGGAACATTGATCCAGGTTATATCGTACTATTGAATAATTTTGAATACTCATTCAAATGATGATCATTTGAATAGAAGTACTTTTTGTAAATAAAAATCCCCACTATTACTTTATCTGGTTTTGTTTCTTTCATCGCAATCTGAACTTTGTAAACGTCCCTTTATTTTTTTTTTTATCTGGACCTGTTAAACTTGCAAATTGGACATTAAGTCACAAAAAAATCTAAAATGTGAGTTGGTAAAATCTTTTCTTTTTCACTATTACGCCCACAAACATATATAATGAATATTTTTTGTAATTCAGAATACCTCTTTACAATTACTTACAAAAGGTTGACAGGTTAATGTGTGATTCTGTTTTTTGGGCAACATTTTGGCTTCAGGACTTTTGAAAAAAAAAAAAAGTGTTCATGTTTTAAGTTTTAAATATTTTTGTTATAACACTGACAGGTTTAACAAAAAGAAATGAATAATGGGCAAGCTCAGGATTGGATAGGTTAATAATCACAGGTGTTTTTCTTCACCATGGTCTGAATGTGTTCCACCCTGTTAGGGACATACACTTATAAATCACAAAGAGTTAAACGTATATTTTGAAAAATAATGACTTTTTCTAAAGAGTGTGTCCCTTTTACTATATAATGTACTTTATTCTTGAAATTATAACAGATCATGTAGTTACAAATCATTTATGTCTGTATTGTAAAAATAACTGTTTTTTTTTTGCTCATTATTACTGACAGCATAGAAAATATTGGTAATTTTAAAAACTTATACCAATATGTGTATTTATTGGTCTTCAATTCCCAACATGGCACAGAAAAATTCACAGTACTTAATGTTTCTGTAACAATAGTTAATAAACACATGTTTGGAATGGAACATCACATGGTTGATTGTCCCATAACATGGTGGAAAATCAATGTCTTCGATTCCAAAATTTGACGATTTTCATCACTGGATGCCTCTTTCAAGTCAAAGTGTAGGCAGAGGATTTGCCCTTGCTCTATTTGGCAAAAACAGGTGACATCCCTGTAGTGAATTTTCCAATGACAGGTACTCATTGTTCCCCTCACAGGAGTCAATGGGGGTAACTAGTGAAATGAAAACAGACAAATGGCAAAGACATCTGTTCATACCTCAGACTACTCTGCAACTCTATTCCATCATCTGAAATTTTGTACTTGATTTAAAATGATTACTTTTCACCCTAATTTCCACCCTGTTTGGTTCATGAACCTAACAGGGTGAACCTACGTGTAGCTCTTTATGTGGTCAACATTTAGCTAGTTAACCTTCAACAGAATAACAAACCTTTAATGACTAAATCTAATATAATGTGTTTTAAATTCTACTGAATACAGATTTTCCACAATCTATCTTAACAGGGTGGAACTTTGAGGTCGACTCATACAGGTTTAATATATTTAAGAATAAAAAACGTAAGGACAGAGTGACGGTTGAAGCTTACCTTGTTTTCCATGGTTGAATTCACTTCAAAACCAATTGATGTCACTTCCAGTAAATGTTTTTTTATGGAATTTTAGCCTTTTGAAGGCAAAAAGGAAACATCCTGACAGGGTGGAAAATTAGTAGTGGGACATGTAGAATATGAAACAAATATCAAAAAAGAAAAATAGTTTCAACAGATTCAATTGCATATTAAAATAAGGTTTAGTCTAGTTAATCAACTTATTGAAGAAAAACATCATGAAGCGTTTAAACTTCATGAGGAAGTCTATTACACTGCACTGCGGACACAATGAAATTGAGCATGTTGGTCACCAAAAAGGTGTGTAAAGAACAAAATAATATTTAAAAGGCATTTCATTTACATTTCAATAATGGCAAATGTATAATTATAATACTTTGTTGTAAATATTTGTACATTTTACAAACAATCATTGTAAGCAAAACATGAGGACATGAAATGTTGCCGCAAAAAAAGAATCACCCTATTACATTATTTGTGCCACTCCAAAAGACGGACACACCATAGCACTTCTGAGGTGACATACTTTTTGTCCACCAGGAGGCAGTGTTTGCATTTGTCTGCCTTTGGTGGCGTTTCGTGCAGGATCTGTGTCTCTGGAAATTCCCACAGAAACTTAATTAGCTCTCCTGCTCTGTGAAACACCTGCCTTGTTCAGGCTGAAATCCGCTCCTCCATGAAGTCTCCGGCTCATGTCACGGTGCAGGATACAGCCATTTGTTGTTGGAGTGTTCAGAAAGTGCAGCAACAAGTTCCTGCACAAGGTTCATCCCACAACTGGTGTTGGACATAGAATCTCTCTCATAGTCCGGCATCCATCTTGATCTTTCACCCCTCACTGATCTACCTGAGACCTGATTCTACTGTTTTTGGCTGAGAGTTTTTGCTCTCCCTCTGGGACATCTTGGCTGTTCTCCCTGCCTTTCCACAAGCTCCAATCTTCATTCTTGACATGAACAATTTGGGAGAGGTATATAAATTATCCAGGTAAATATGATACCTAGTTCCACAACAACACCAGTTTCACCACATCAGTGGCAGGGTGTAGCAGAACCAATCATCATGTCCATTTGTCTCCTTTCTATCATCTTCCTCTGGATTACTAAGGTGGGTGCTTCAAGGTATCTATCGGAACCAGTCTGTTGACATCACTATGGGTAGAAATAGCAAATATTTTTTCAGTCATCCTTAGTAGATGCGGCGACACTTAAGACACGTAGATGAGGAGACCAAAAAACATCCATATCTCTCACTTCTGTGCCCTAGTCACTTGTCTTTCTTTTCTGTATTTGTTGTTGGGGTTGTGGTGGATGGCCCTCACTGTGTCAGTGATAAAAATAAAATAAAAAAACAATATGAAAAGATCTTTTGGACGAAGGGATGAAAGTCAGGGAATATTCCTGGCACACCTCCATTGTCCTCTTCTGTTTTCCTGAGTCCTCAGCGGGGGTGTAAGTCCTGCTGCCTGACCCAGTGGAGGCCTGGACCTGGCAGCTGTGCCACACCATCCCTCCATCCCTCCACCCTGCCGCAACCTCATCACAACCCCCTCCATCTAGATGACAAATGATTGTCATCTAGATGACATCATTGTCAGATTTCTCTCGGTCTGCCTCAGAATCTGACGGTGACTCCCCTTTGTCATCAGCACCACTCTGCTTCGCATCACTAATCTGTTCCCACAGAGGCATTAAGAGTCCCAGTTAAGTCTGATATTACAGATAAATGCGGGATAAAACTGAAATCGGAACTTTGTGAATTTTCCTTAAAAACAACTTTATTGGGTAGAAATATTAAACCACATGAAGAAAATGTGAAACAGAGGACTGCTTATAGAGTTTTGAGTATTTTACACTCGCCAACTCCAACTCTTCTCCAAATGTTTTGAGTGTTACGGGTGGAAAAACATTCAGCCCGCTGTGTAGTTAATAACAACTCTGGAGATAAGTTCTATGATGAATATTATGTGATCACTGTTCAGCTCCTCCATGAAGTCTACAGTTGTTACAGAAAACCTCAGATTCCACAAGAGGAACCAAGAGGACAGTAAATCTGAAAAAATAGTTTGTAGATTTGGAATATGAAGTTGTATTCTAGGTTGTCATAAAACACCAAAGCAGACTGAATGCTGTTCAGTTGCATTATCCTCTTGTACACCAGACTGGAAGGCAACACTGAAAATCAAGCAACCTAGCAAAGTAAACTGTTTAGTTATATTTATTACTTTCTTTATTGATGCTTATGAGGAGGATTTTCTGTTTAAGACATGCTTTTAATGTTTGTATATTCTCCGAATGTTGTTCTGGTAAAGTAGATTATTATGCAAACTCAGCATTAGAAACATCTCAGTTAAGCTGACAATCAAACCAGAGAGCACGCCGAAGTATCCGGTCTTTGAACCAGAACTTCTGAAAAAGAATGACCTGGATGGCATTAAATTAGCCTCCAATAATAAAGTAAAGAATCTTGGTGTTATTATTGACCAGGATATGTTATTTAAATCCTTTGTTAAACAGGTTTCTCTGATCTCCTTCTTTCATCTCTAGAATATTGCAACAATTAGAAACATCCTGTCCAGGATTGACGCTGAAAACTAGTCAATACATTTGGTACTTCAAGGCTGGACTACTGTAATTGTTTATGATCACAAAATACAGTCAAAAGCCTTGAGCTGATCCAAAATGCTGCAGCCAGAGTTCTGATAAAAATGAAAGAGAGAGATCGCATTTTTACTGTTTTAGCTTCTCTTCATTGGCTCCCTGTTACAGCCAGAATGGAATTTGATATTCTCCTTCTCACATAAAGGTCTTAATAATCAGCTCCATTATTATTATACATCAGAGCTCTGGTTGTTCCATATGTTGCTAACAGAGCTCTTCGTGCTCATACTGCAGGCTTACTGCTGGTTTTTAGAATGTCAAAAAGCAGAATGGGAGGCAAAGTTTTAGTCCATGACGCAGATACCATGTCTATTTTTAAGACTAGGCTTAAAACTTTTCTTTTTGTTAAAGCTTCTAGTCACACTGGTTTAAGTTATCCTGAGGTATTTCTGCTGTTAGGTCGCTTAGGCTGACAAACTGACCACTTTCCGTCACTCTACTATTTTTTCCTACTACTCTCCACTTATGCATTATCTGCAGTCATTTCTGACTTTAACTTTATGTCTTTTCTGTGCTTTTTTACTGTCTATAGAAGCTGGAAACAAACTATATATGTACTAGACTTTGAATTTATGTGTCTGATTCGATCAAATAGATTTTTTTTAAAATGTCATGGTGGGAATTGCTGCTATCTAAATAAACTGAATTGAATTGAATTTCTGTTTCAGTCTACTGCCAAAAAGCAAGTCTCTGAAATGTTAAACAGAAATGTGTTCTGATTGTCCAAATATCTACCTATCTCCATGTCCAGGTTGTTATTACACTGCAGGCCCACTGCGTTATGCATGAGAGTGATTACACTTTAGCAGATTACAAGCTGACCCCATTTGCCTTTGCGTTGCCTGAAGTATAATTTGGTTCCAAAGAAAGAAGATAGATGCTTCCACCATCAATCTCCCTGCTGTGTGAGGACTGAATGCAAACGCACACAACGGAATGGCTTGTTTTAATGGGTAATATTAAAGTTCGGATATTATTTTAAGGTTAGACGGGTGGCATGTTGAAAATTGAAAATGGTTTATATTGTTCATTCCTTTACTGACAAGAAAAGCAATAGAAACTACAAAACTACACCCCCCATAACCACTCATTGGTATATTCTCACTCCAGAACTGTTTCAAGTACATGATAAGCAAACTGCAGCACTGAGTCTGTATTTGTGTAAGCTCTCTGCTCTGGTGTTTTCATCCTTCAATAGCTAGTTGTTATCAGCATTCTGTCATGTTGTTTGCCTTCTGTTTTATTTTTTCAAAGTAATTCTCTCCCTAATAAAGAATGAAAGGGCAGCTCCTACCTGTCCTCTCTGATCTCAAGTGTGTCTTTTTTTATGTTCAGCAGTTTAATTGGACAACACACACATACTCACCCACACACACACACAGGGCAGTCAGATCAAAGGTCTGACGTCCAGCTTATTTATCAAGCCCAGCTTCTATCAGTCATGTGCCGGTAGAACAAATATGGGTGAGAATTTTAATAGAAAAATTAAATATGGTAAGACCAGAGGAAAAAAAAAGATTTACTCCATCTGGGTTTGATCTGCAGAAAATATTAACATGTAGAAACTCCAGTCGAGTTAATTGTGGGGTGTGTACTTAATTAATTGCAGTTAATCACATTTTAATTGAAAACCTTATATTGACAAAATAAGCAACATTTTCAATACAAAAACCCTTTTTGCATCTAAGTTATTGACTAAATAAACATATAAAATCAACAACAAAGATATGTATTGTGTTTAATCTGCTGTTTAGGTTATTAAACCATCAGATTGGTGCAAAGTGATTCTTTTAACTTCTATGAAAAGATTCTTCTTTAGAAATGTGGACTGTTGAAGCAAACATTAGCATTGGGGACGTCTGCTAATTTTAGGCATGAATAGCTTCGCTGATAGGTTAAGTCCTATCAGCGATAGGAGAGTCCCTTCAGATTGTTTTTGAAGCAAAAATGAATCCCTAGTGGGTCGATAGAAGCGACATTTTCATGTGCTTATGTCGCCTGTGTGCCTGATTTTTGGGTGTACCAGAAACACTAAGATTCCAACTGAGGAATCTTTATCTTTGTTTTGTGACAAAAAAAAAAGATAAATGTGATTAATTGAATACAAATGTTATATTTATTAAAAAGTCTTGGCCTTAGAATATATTTCTCTGGTCAGTAAATGCAACTTACCCGAAATGGTTTATATTGTTCGAAAAACATTTTCAGTTTAAGGAAGTTGTGTGGTGGACTTGATGTTTAAACTTCAGATAGTTATTTATGCTTTCATTTCCTCTCCTCTCTCTGTTGTGATGCAATTTTCACATGCATGAGTGAAGAAGCACTTTATCATTTTCAGATGGTCCAAAACTCTGCAGGTTTCACATGACTACTGTTTCTATTAAAATTCTCACCCATATTTGTTATTTTATTTATTTGCCTGTTTATCGTAGAATTCATTTTGAAGTCCTGACAAACTTTGAAGACCTTCAATGCCAATATTCTGCCTGTATGAATGAATTATCAGATCAACATTCCTCATACTGAGCCCTCAGGTTCTTAAACTAAAATCTACTCAGAGTCCTAAACCTCAGATGTAAAACCTGAGGGGATCCCTCGTTCTAGACTGTTGCACCGTAACAGTGGAATGAGCTGTTTTTGTTCTCACATAATCTTGATGAGTCTGGACTCATTTAAAAAGCAGTTAGACATATTTGTTCAAATGTGTTTTTCCTTCAGATCTGCGGGTAAACGCTACTCCCACCTTTTACCCGCGCTTCATTGAATTTCTTCTCTTTGACTTTCTTCACTTTGACTTTCAGAGCACTGAATTATTTTTAAAATGTCTTTTAAAAATAATTTTATATCATTAAATTTAATGTTTGTCTCCTTTATGTTTTATTTTAATTGTTAATTGTGTTTTTTTTTTTGTTTAAAGCACTTTTTTTCATCTGTGAAATATTCTGCTTTGTGACTTTTGCATTTTGATACATTCTCTAATCCATGAATCAGCAACAAGCACTGATTCGCCTCAGTTCTGTTCAATGTTTTGAGTCAACAGGCAAAACAGTTTAATTTGATCTTGATATGTATTGATCTTGAGTTTAATATGCTAACATAAATTAGGAAGACTGAAGGAAAAAAGTTACCCAGATAAATGTAGCATAATAAATGTCATCATTGTGTGGTGGCATACACACCTTTGTATCTCAGCTCATTTTTAGATTCAACAGCCATATGGCGAGATAAAAATAATTCCCAATAAAAATGATAGCTCCCTTCTCACACACCTTGATACCATTTTTGTGGGGGTGCACATAGCGGTACGAGCCACATTAAAGGCAACAGGATTAAAGCAAATAAATATGTAAATAAAGAGACGTTCTGTTAAGTGTAGAATAACAGGTGCATGCATTGCATAGGAGGCAGCAGAGATGCATTGCGCTGCTCTCCTATGCATTGCTCTGGCAGTCCCCCCTCAAAATACTTTACAGTAACTGCAAAATTGAAACATAAATAAATTTGCTGTCAAATCATTTATCACTTTTAGGGAACACCCACTCATTAAAAAAAAATAAATAAAAAAAATTCTGGACTTTGAGGGGCTCTGGACGGTTTCCCAGTAGTCAAGATGGCGGTTTTTACCACAGACTGTTGTCTCCTGTTTCCCAACTAATTGTCAGGGACAGCCTGGCAATTTGGCAGGTAGTAGCAGAACAGCCTTTCGCTAATGGATTCCTGACCAGAAAATGAGACGTTGGAATCGCAGTGAAAGATGACTGACAGCTAAATCAGTGTGCAGACGGAAGGAGGAAAGGTACGCGTATGAAACAGAGAATGTGGACACTGACAGCCCACAGTGAGAAGATTAGATGAATACGAGTCCACAGGACATATTTAAAACGAGGCAGGCGCATCAATTGCCAATGCAAGTGATGTGTTGGTACTAAGTCAAAAGGTATTCTCCATCAGTTTTGCTTTCTATATACCAGTTTTACAACTGCTTTATTTTATTCCTCGGCAGGTATTCCTGGTTCAGTGTGTTAGTGTTAGTCTCTTCTCAATTTAACTTTGACCTTTTTTAAATTAGACAATGTACAACCAAAACGTAAATATCACCACTTGATGATACCAGATTACAGCTATTAGGTCATTAAAATCTGCAGTGACTTTTTAAGTCACTTAAGAACAGTTATGCATTGAGACAAGAATAATCTATAAAATGTACAAATGGAGAAAAAAAAATCCACCAATTTCTGAAAAATTGTGATTTTTGTTTTGTTTTTTTCTCCATCATGAAGAAACAACCCAATACTTTAGATAGCTTTGAGGTTTTAAAATGCCAAACTTTGTGTTTGAATTCAACTTGTTAACAGAGTAAATCTGAGCTGTTTCTGGTAGTGGAGGAAGCTCACAGCTGGTTAACATACTGGGTTTTGATTGGCTACTCACGTGCTTTTGCTATTGGTTTTGGCCAATAAAATAAAATGTGAAAAAACAAAAAAACACATGGTTACTTAACATCACCACATCACTGCTACCCACAGGTGCTAGATGCAGTCGGTTCCTACTTTTGCCATGGGACGTCACAAATCTTTTGAAACTTTGAGGTCTGTTTCCTATCTAATTCTATTCTCAGAGCACCAACATTCAAATGGCTTTTTTTTTTTTTTAGTTTATTAGTGTTTGACGATCATTAGAAACCTTAGCATCCACACTTTCAGAATCTGTAAATAGCTAAAATTTTCCTCACAAAGGCTTGTTCCAGTCACAAATACTTTCTTGAATTGATAAGAATGTAGAAAACTTTACCTTCGTGCTTTGTTCCAATAGCACTTGCATGCAAAATAATACATTTAAGGACTTTGAGTTTGTTTTTGCTGTTTTAAATGCAGCACCAGTGCAGTCAGAATTGGCTGTCATCATGACAAGTCAAATTCAAACAACACAAGGAGAAAATCAATTTGTCCACTATGTGAATTTTGCATTACCTGTTCAAATAATTTAAATAAGAAGAGCTAGGTGAGGTAGTGATGAGCCTCTGGCGTCGCTGTATGACACACACTGACTGATGCAGGCAGTTTTTAGTCACATTTAATTACACATATTGATGTTCCACAGTGTAATATATTGACTGAATGTGTGTGACAAATTTAGTCTTCCTAATCAGCAAAAAATGTGCAGGGTGAAATGGAGAGTACCGTGTCACACAGATAGGGGGAGTGCTGAGCCCAGGATGATTCTACACCTCAGTAAATATTAACACCACTGAAGAAACCCGACTCAAAAGTGAAGGCAAGCAAGGACAACTTTTACAACAATGATGGAAATATTTGAGGAAAAGGATGGACTTCACATACAAATAAATTATACATGAATTTAATAATAATAAGGGGAAAGGTCAGCTAAAAAGACATGAATGAATTAATAAAAAAAAAATAATAATTTGACCCTATATAATATACTTTTAATTTCTTGCTATTGTATTATTTAAGAGTGTGGAGTTGATGAAAGCGCCTGAATGTTTTCAACAAGGTCAAAATAGAAATATAAGCTTCATTTCATCTGACCACATCACTGCACACAGCTATGAACAGAACTACCCACCAAGTCCAACGTGACCCTCTGATTCCACTGGATACAATCAGAATCGAAACTCTGAAAGGGGACTCAAAGGAAAGTCTGAACTAAGCTAATCAACATTAGCATTAAAATCTAGAGAAACAACCAAAAAATTTGAAACAAAAATGTGATATAATGCTGTTTTTGTCTACATAAACCAATTTATTACTAAGTTGCTTTGCTGTTTGCTGTGACATGACATGTTTCCAGTGATTTATTTGCTGTTTATGGTTGACATACTTTCTAGCCACATCTTCTGACAGAACATGGCGAACCCTAACCCTACAAGGAGGCAGAAATGCTTTAGCGATCCTCGGAGGGTGAACGCCGCTGCTGCTGGGCCGTCATTCAGACAGCAGCAGATGGAACACATATTACAATAAGTCTCACTACAAGCATCGACTGGTGTAGGTGTGTTGTAACCATGATTGGGCCCTGATTGCTTTCTCTCGTCCACAACAAAGGAAATGACAGCTAGAAGCAGCAGAACACTTTACAGAGGAATCAAGCATGTTGCTTCCAGATGAAATCCTTACACAGAAGGTTATTTTACAGGAATTTAAAGGCAAACATGAAAACCCTTCAACTATCATCTTCTGAGTAAACTGGATTTGCTTTCCCAGTTTAGCATTTGTGCAACACAGAAAATAATCCTGTTTTTTTTTTTTTTTTTTTTTTGGTCAATAAAAAAACATGAATCCTAAATACTGTATTTGTTTCTAATCATCTCTCTTTTATGGAGCCTTCCTCTAATTTTATCTCATGTTTTTCTGCTGTCTTGTTCAACAGAGAACTGAGTCACACAATTGACTGGTTTTTTTCTAAGACTCATTCAGATCTTGTTCAGACCCAAATCCGCAAGCATCTGCTCATACAGATTACATCAAGATTTGTTTTTACATGTAAGTGGATTTACTAAAAAAAAAAGTTTAATAATCAGATTTTAAACTGCTCGTAGTATAATCATGAACCCTCTATGTGGCTACAAAGCCTCAAGAATTCCTCCATCTAAATATTTAGTTATGTTGCAGCCAGAAATGTCAGCATATTTCAGCAGGATTTAATTTAGGACTTACAGTGCCAGTTGTCCAGTTCCTGATCATACTGTCCCACAGATGATTGTGTTCTGGTCCAAAATGTGTAGAGTTACACCAGAACAAGAGTTTAAAGATGTTGTGTAGATGTTGGCTGAAGCTGGTCAGACAGCGTCATCGTCCACAGTGAAACGTGTCCTGTACCGACACGCCACTGAGCGAAGAGGAACCCATTGTTCCAAAAGAAACATTAACAAGCCAGATTGCAGTTTGCAAAAGCTTTTTTCATCAATCAATCAAAGTTTTCACAGTCCTTTAATCCAGTTGCAAAACATAAAAAAATAATAAGCCGGTATATAGGGATTAAAAAATATTAATTTTTCACAAAGATAAAAAAAATTAAAAAAACTTTTGTGTGCTGGTTCAATACAGCCTATATAGTCTATTTAAACTTAATAGGACACATACATTTCTTAAAGCTGTGCCTTAAAAATATAAATCACTTAAAAATTATGCTGTGGCTGTTAAGTGATGATATTTCTGGATTCTAAAAGTGGCAGTGCTCTTTTCTTCTACAAGTATTTAATATTCTGTGTTGCTTTTTTTTATGCCAGCAAATATTAGATAGGATGTTGCAAGTAGACTTTCTATTTCCCATTTCTTAGTCTATTTTTAGATGCAACGCTTATTCTGTCCCTCACTCCTGCCTTTCCTGCGCTAAGATTAAAAGATCACTCTAAGCTGCCATTTTTTTTTTTCTTTTTGATTCTTCACCACACGCTGTTAATCTGACAGCCTGGGTCAAACGTACTGACCCAATGCGCATTGCTAATTTGCCCCGAGGGAATCTGTTAAATTACTCCAACTGCAGGAGGTTGAAGATGTACATAACAGTAGTCTCAAACTCCTCAAGGTTACCCACTACTTAGCTCCACGGCTTCCAGCTGTTAACAAAAGACTTTCTGCCAGACTGGCAGTCGCCCACATGGCTAACCGTGTGACGTGTGCATGAGGTCAAAGGTTACGGCTACCTGAACCGTGATCCTGGAGTCTCAGAAGAAAGCCACGGCTGTTTGTTGTTTGCCAACAACTTTTAAAAATAGTCTTCATTTAAAGGTTGTGTAAGAACTCAGTGCAGTTGCTAGCTAACATTTAAAGCTAATCATTTTAATCTTATTTATCTGATATTGTTTTTGTCCTGGAGTGTTTTTGGTTGCACCTACTGACATTTTTTGTCCCCAGAGCTAACAAAGTGTTAACAAATCAGCTCCTATCTTAGTGCACATGCTGACATCTGAGTAGATATTTAAATAGAGTGACTATGTGCTGTAGAGACTCTAAAGTTTACACCTTACCTTGCTGACACAATAAAGACAGAGACATGCTGCGGAACAGGAAAAGATCAACAGACTGACAGAGAAGGGCCCTCGGGAGACGTGTCGAGTTGAGTTTGTACAACGTGAAACAAAAAAACACCTCTTCAGCCTCATTCCTTACCTTTCTGTCTCTGCGGATCTTTAGTAAAATTTCACGCTGCCCGTCTCGGTCTGGCACCCAGATGAATGTTTTACTTTTGAAACCTGAAAGTAGCAGGTAAGTGCTTTTCTGTGTCATCCTAGATGGTTGATGTTTTACCACTTTCCTTTCATTCTTATATCTCGAGGCTTTCGTTTAAGACACACATGATTCAGTGTAAAAAGCACCAATGTGAACAAGTTGTTGCAGCTAAAAGGGACAGTGTTTAGTAAAAGTGACTTTTTTACCAGTATGAAACACTGGTAAAAACATTGTTAAAGGTGAACACAGAAGCAATGGTGCGAGGATTTCCTCCTGAAGATGAGTTTATGAAAGAGTAGGCATTTTTAAAGAGACAAAGGCCCAATTTCAAGGTGTTAAATCAAATAGTAAAATTTATTTTAAGTCATGGTTCATATATATTTTCATAACAACTGAAAGTAACATAGTTACTTGATTATGCTATAAAATGGTTAGATGTGCCTGGAAAATACATCATACTGTCCCTTTAAAAGAGCTTAAACTTGTAGGAAAACTGGAGAAAGGAGACCATGTGTTGGAAAGTTATAGTGGAAACATCGTTATTTTTCTAGTCCTTACCAACAAGGCAGCATTAAAGGTTGAAAAATGAAAGACAGTCATAAAAAATGTATAAAATTATGAATATTTAAAATACTTTTAAAACTTGGCTCAGAGAAATGAAAACATGAAGCATCTTTTCATAATTCCATCCAAGAGCCCACTGCACTGAACCCCATCTAAAACCTCCTGGTTATTCCACCAAATACTGATTTCTGAACTCTTCCTGTGTTAAAACATTAGTATTGTTGTTTCTAAATGAATATGAACTTGTTTTCTTTGCATTATTTGAGGTCTGAAAGCGCTGCATGTTTTTCTCATTATTTTGAACATTTCTCATTTTCTGTTTAAATTTATAGTTCAAAAATTAGGTTTAAATAAAATATATTCTGTAAAGGTTTATTTCTGAATTAATTAACAAATTATCAGTTACTCTGAGTTGACATATTAATTACTAGCATAATGAAAAACATCACGTTGTCCTCTAAAAAACACTCCCAGCTGTATTACTGTCAGAACTTTCGTTGACTTTAAGACAATAAATTGTCTTCCTGTAATAAATCATCGATTTGACACATTTAGTCATTTGGAGTAAAAAGATGTAAGTTTGCAAGCCAGAACAACATCCCAACTTTGAAGTAAGGGGATGGTAGCTACATGTTGTCAGGTTCTTTGCTGCAGGAGAGCCTGGAATCATAAAACAGAAAACATTTAACTGTTTTAACTTCCCTATAATGTCCCATAGTGGACAATTTCTCCACTTTATTGGGTGTCGAACACAAAAATGATCCAAAATCCCCACATCTATCAAGGAATCTGTTTATGATTAGGAGCACCAGGTCATCTGCTCATGGTCTGTAAACCATAAAAAAAAAACAAAAACATATTCATTTTCCTAAAATAAATCCAACATTTCCAAACGGGACCAACCAATAAATCACTCAGTATGAATACATTGTTTGTCTACCCCAGCTCCTCTGTGTCAAGGCTTGATTTTTAATATCTGACTTGTTTGTGCGTGTAATGCCATCTAAGCTCATTGTGGGAACCCCAGATTAATTTCTGGGCCTGAGATGAGTGTGGAATTATACCAGAGGAACAGAAGCAGAGATAAAGAAAGAAGGGGGCTCTGGGTGTGAAGCTGACACAAACAAATAAAGAGACAGACAGGCCAGAGGACAGAGCCAGGCATTATCAGGGGAGAATTACTGTACGTCATAAGCTTACAGGCACAAGGCTCTGACAACTCTGGTTATTGATAGAACAACAAACTCCACTGTGTGCCAAAAAGAAAAGGTCACAGTATTCAACTTATGGTTCAGGAGGCGTATATGTCACCTCCTAAAGCGTGTTGAAAAGGGTAAGTAATCACTCCTATCTCACTGCTTTCACAGAAAGAACTTCCACTGAACTCACTGTGAGCGGGAAACAGAGCCCAACCACGCTCAAGGAGGGAGGAAACCTTGAATAAAATAAAATAAAATAAAATCTAAAAGAAACATCACTCATATGTTTGCTAACTCTTAAAGGCTCCAGTGTCGGTTGGCTGGTCTGCGAACATCAACTAAATGAAGCAGATTCAGTTGCATTTTAAATGTCATAATTCCTCTCTGCATTTTTCCAGTACAAAAAAAAAATCACAGATAGTAAATGAGGAGAAAGACTCAGAAGGGAATGTTAGGAGCCTCATGTACTTTGGAAAATCTTATGTTCACAACTAAAGTCTGATTTAATCCTACAGATATATTTTTCTACTTCTGGAGAATGCCAGTTATCTTACTTTGTATTGTCAGGTTGGAAAAAGTTTTCGTACGGACGTGGTTGTGATACTCGTTCTAGCAAGGTGCGACTTACTGGCATTGTCTAGCAGGCAGAGTACACAGCAGCCAGCTCCATAGTGACACAGCGGCTAACAGTTTAGGTCAACAAGAGCATCTTCAGTTGCTGCTGCCCTCTAATGAAATACGTTTAACCTAATATGAGCTTTGA
>CAEGAE010001126.1:0-27635 GCA_903067095.1 Girardinus metallicus
TATATATATATATATATATATATATATATATTTATATTTGGATCTCTACTTGCTTTCAATCCTGGAAAGACCATTGTGTAAGTATCTTGGCAAGAAAGAGGGAGGTGACACTGGCTCCCTTCACTGCAATGTGTAATTACTGTGGGAGCTGATGTATTGTGACTATTTTCAACAGGCTGCAGCACAGATGGATTTGACCACATAGACTCACAAAGTCAAGAGGCAAGGCTACAGCAGCCTCAAGGGGTAGCGGAGGGCTTTGTAGCTGAAAAGACAATAGATAAACCCACTTTTAGGGCTTCTGAATGATGGCTTCCACCAGAAAAAGGGGAAACTGTTTTATTGAATATATGTTAAAAAGCAGCAGAAGGAAAGTCACACTTCTGTTTTTATATCTTGCAGATAATCTAATTTTAAATGACATTTGGCCAGATGGAGCATTTAAGGCACATGTTCATGTCTCTCATTTAGACACAAAGAGGGTATTTGTGATGACATTCTGTCACATGCTGCAAATATCAGTGTTTTGTTGTTTTTTTTTTTGCTAATTTTTGCATTTTTATCATTAAACATTTGTGAAAGACCCTTATTTCATTGCTTCATTACCTTTCACTTGAGAGAAGGAGGAAAAAGTTAAGGGAGAAGGAGAGAGAAAAGAAAGTGATGGCAATTAAACTGACTGTTTCCTCTCTAAATTCCTTCGTTTCCACATTTGCACTTTGTGGCTTTTGTTTTCTCATTTAGGTTGTCTGAGAGCTAAACAGGCACAGCTTTTATTTTAAAAGACACTCCTCAATCTGCTGCATGACTCTGCATCTGTAAAGTCAACACATATAAGTCAGACTTTGCACCCTGGTTTCAGCAAAGGCCCATTTTCATATATTGTCCTCTGTCTTTGTTAAAGTCCGTAAATAAGTCGTAGAGTGATTCGCTGAAGGAGCCACCAAATGATTTAATATGAATTTTTTTGGCTAATCCTTCTCAGTCCGCTTTGTTTTTGCTTCTTGGAGCTCTGTTGTGAGTCCAGAGGAGCCAGCTGAGGGTGTGTGTGGGTTTTTTGGGACAGACCCCAGGCCAGGGACGTCCTGTATTGAGTCACTGGAGTTTAAAAGCCCAGCTGTGTAAATGACTTACAGCATGCATTCAGAATTCACACTGCTACATGCAAACACAGGTCACCCAGGCACTGGGTGTGAGCCAGACACAATCATGCAGCAAGTTAACACAACACGCAAGTCTCTGAAGCTGACCACACAAAATGATACTGTCTGTCTACCTGCAGTGATTATTTACGGTGGTGCTTTTGGTCTCTGGCAGCATTAGCCCTCGGCCACTGTCTGCTAAAGCATTTCCTCCTTAACAAACCGCGACTTCCGTGGCTTTTGGCAACAGCTTTGACCTGTAATGTTCAGCTTATGTTGAACTGTTACACACCAATCCTTCTCGTCCCATCAGAGTAAAAACAACCACTCAGCCTAACTTGCATAACTCATTAAGGTCTTTTTAATCAGAGGAAACTTGCTATTGAACCTCTGTTGTTTGCATACCGGATGACTAAAAGAGCAGCAGGCTCATCACCTGTGTCTGCAGGCGTGTGTGTGTGTGTGTGTGAGGGAGGGAGTGGGGATCAGACCCTTTACAGTAAGATGTTATCACGAGGTATGTTAGTCACAGCTTCCTAGTTTTCCCTCTTCTCAGGCAACCCCACATGGACTATAGCTGTGACCGAAAGTTGGAATGACACAACTTTGCAGTTAATCGGAGGTCTAACAGAGTCAGGATGTCTCAATATTTTTGTTATTTGGCTGAAGATGAAGGCAAGACCTTTCACCCTGTATTCTATCCTCAAAAAAAAGCAACAATTTTTTTTAACATATTCAGAACTATCCAAACTCTCACATCCAGCCTCAAACTCCAAGGCTCCAACTTAAAGCTTTATGATTTGATGTTTCCTAAAATGACATTTATAGCATTGGATCTCTTCACAGCAAAACAAGCACATTGCAGCACAAAAATATTTATATCACATAATTTGAGGGTGGGTATGGTAGTGCTATTCAATTACAATTAAGATTGTAATTTATCTGTGACTTGATTTAATAAAGAGCAGTTGTTAAATTTGTAAAAAAAAATATATATCTAAGTGAATATGAAATAATTCATAAAGAAAATAGCTGCTGAGATAGATAAATACAAAGTAGTGCAAAATAAAAGTGTGGCATGCATTTGTGATTTGAATTTCAGCTGCTAAATCTCTATTAGCTTTACATGTCTTAGGGTTGACCTCTGTTTGCATATTTATCTTTGGAAAATGGCTCAATTTCAGCCAGATTAAAAGGAGAGAGCAGATTTGAACATTTGCTTTCAAGTCTTGTTGGTGGCTCTCAATTAGATTTAGATCTGGATTTTAAATTGGTAATTCTAACATACCAATATGCTTTGATCTAAACTCTGTAACTCTGCAGCCAGAGCTACAGAGAATTGGTAGCATTATAGCTACTGATTCTCACCATCTTCCTGCTGAGGTGGTGAACCTCCATGTCTGGTCTCAAATTTTCTGCAGCCTCTAAAGGGTTTCTTTCAGGTTTTGGGTGGTGCTTGACTCCATTAACCTATCATCATGGACTTGTTTTCCTGTCCCTGCTAAAAGAAGACAGCTTACCCACAGCATGATTCAGCCACCACCATTATTTCATGATGTGGATGGTGTGTTGTGATCAATGTGCACTAGTTTTTGGTCATACAAGGCATTGTGCATGTAGGCCAGAAAGATACATTTTGCTCTTATCTAATAAGATCCACATACATGGCATATTAAAAACTGCATATTTGATTTCTTGTTGATTCCTTTCAACAACAGCTTTATTCATACAGGTTAGACCTGTAGCATGTAATAGTAGTCCTGCTGACAGTTTCTCCCACCAGAGTAGCAGAGATTTACAGAATCTGCAGAGTAACCATAGACATCTTAGCTGCTTCTGTGGTTCATGTCTTCTTTGCCTGTACTGACAGTTTAGGTGGTAAATGATGTCTTTGGAGATTTCTGGTTCTGTTATATATTTTCCTTTATTGGCTGATGGATTGATCGGTGTTCTGGGATGTTCAAAATCTTAGGATATTGTTCTGTAGCCTCTGCTTTACACTTGCTGTGTTCCTCGGTCTTCATGATCCTTTTTTAATGTTCACCAATAAACCACGGAGATCTCCATATAGCAGCTGGACCTATACTGAGATTAAATCACAAATGTTGAATTGTACTAATTAGGTGCCTTCCTGTTTGTCCCAGTGGGATTTAGAGCAAAAGGACTGAATCCAAATGCACATGTCACTCTTCAGATTTTTAATTGCAAGCAATTTAAAATCACGTATCAATTAAATATATTTGAAGTTCGAGTTTTATGTTTCAAAATGTGACAAAGGCTGTTGGGTATTAACCTGTGTTCATTGACTCATCCAGAAATGTCATTCTGTCTGGACTGAGACTGTTGTTGGGGCTGCAGAGGAAAAACATGTAAAAACGCAAACAAACATCAAACCACTGGGAAGTGTGCTACTAGAGAGTATTTTAATTGTTTAGTGTTCTGCTGCTGTTAATCTGCAGCAGATGGGATTCATCTCTCAGGTTGAAAAACAGTAAACAAATAAAGTTCTGCTGGAATTTTTTCCACTCTCATTGCTCCACTACTCGTGTTGACTCAAACTTATCATGTTGCCAGTTCCACTTTCACAGAACCGAGACATGCTAAAGTCATGCTTATGTACAAACCAAGTAATGAGAGGAGGCAGAGGTTCTCTGTGTTACCTTTGTGGCCTGATTGGGCACCACCTGACCCTCGCCCTTTTACTGCAACCATCTCTTTGAGCTCTTTCAGTGTTATTTTGTGGCTTAGAGGCAACATTGTGAACAGCATGAAGGAAGAAATGTCAAACTGGTAAATTAGTTTAAAAATTTAGAGGCTTTGGATTTCGGACAGAACTCTGTCACCAGCTCGCTCTCTTACTACAAACTCAGAAGCAGCTGTGTCATTCTGTTGTAACTTCAGAGGAGCTTGGCTCTTGTTTCACAGTTAATCAGGCTCTAATCTTTTTTTTTTTTCTGAAGAGCTTCAATATAATTTTTAGCAACAAGCTCATATCTCTCCTTCATCCTCTCCCCACCCTTCTCTCTGTTGTGCCTTGCATTCCTCTCAGCAGTGTGCTGCCTGTGGTGCTGAGGTTAATACAGATGTTTCTCTCTGTGGGCCAAAGCAGCTGTGCAGAGAAACATTATCTTTTCAGAGTCCAACAAGTCCCCTTGACTCACCCTCCACCAGCACGTCTGGCCCAGTGTCCAGGCTGTTTTCACACACACACACACACGATAATCTGACACCAGATATCCCCAGCCCACCCTCCTGAAAAGAGCCGTATTGATTGGCGGTGCTGGCCTCTGAGTTTTAATTAGTTAGTTATCATATGGTTCCTGCAGTGTTTTCTGGTGTTTAGTCTTCAACCTCCTGATCTAGCCTTCACCTCCAGAGGTTTACACCTCCTGTGCTTCCAGACATAAAACATTTCAACGCTTTCTTGAGTTCTCTTATATGTTTTCCTAATCCTCACGTCTCAACTCACACATAAGCTCATACTTTTTCTGACTGTTTGTACCTCTTTTTCTCAGTACCTCTTTGTAAATTCAAATAAAAAAAAAAAAGAGTTTTCTTTCTTAAATCATGCTATCAATTGTCGTTGGCTTGTTTAAAAGCGGATAAATCATTGTCTTTCTGACTCTAAACCAAAAAGGTTTCTCAAAGTATGTCTGATGCAGTCTTTCACATGTGGACAATAGAAAAAAAATCAATGTGTGCTGAAGGCCACGTTTTTAAACTCTGTGCATGGAACCTGTCCTTGACAGTGTTTGTTTGCCTTTCGTCCTCTTCCAGACTTATGTAGTCATTTGAGTGTATGCTCCCGGGGGAGTCGAAACACACGCATGTGCACGCTTGCATACAAGTGCAGAGAAATGTGCGCTCGGTTTTATGTGGTCAAAAGCAACATCTCTGTAGCCAATTAGTGTTATTGAAGGCATGTTTTTCATTGCTGCTGGACAGGGAGTGTGCAGAAGCAGAGAAATGCTGCAGCTGGTACAGACAGCCCGGTCTTCCCGTCAGGTAGTTACTCATACAGGATTTGATTTAATGTATCAAGGTCTGTTGTGGATATACAGCTGCATGCTCTTGGGGTATGATATCAGTTTTTTTTTGTTTTTTTCTTTTTTGTCAAATTGGTATATCCAGAAGTATAAGACTTTACCCATTCTTCTTCAAAAAATAATATCTATGGTCCTTAATTTAAGTACTTTCCATAAGTTATATTTAGTTTTGGGTAAACTTTGAACCAAACCATTCCATTGCAGCTCTGACTGTATTCTTAGAGCCACTGCCCTGCTGAGGTAAAGCACCACCTCTGCCTCAAGTCTTTTGCAGCTTCTAGACATTTTTTTCCAGGACTGTCCTGTAGTAAACTTCTTAGGGCATCTTCTCATCCACTCTGACTCTCTTCTCTTTCTCTGATGAAACTATGTCCCCCCCTGCATAATGCTGCCACCGCCTGGTTTGCGGGTAATGAGAAGTGTCGGCTTTCCACCACATGCATGTCTCACCAGAACAACTTCTTCTGCTTCTAACAGCGTCCCTTGTGTGTTTTGTTGCAAACTTTAAAAATGACTTTTTGTCAACAGTGGTTTTTTTCTTGTCACTCCCAGTTTTGTGATGTGACTAATAGTTGTTCTGCCAAATAATTTTCCCGCTCAGGCAGGATCTCTGCAGCTCCTCCAGGGCCGCCTCTCTGATTAATGCTCAATCGTTTTAGGTGAAAGGCTATGTTTTGCAAGGTTTCCAGATGTTCCACACGCTTTCCATTTTTGTACAATGTCTTGAATGGTGCTCAGTGATCTCACGGATTCTAATGACTCAATTCTTGGGATATTGCTTAATCCTGCTTTAAGCTTCTCCAAATCCTCATCCCAGACCTGTTTGATGTGTTTGTTAGTCTCTATGATGCTGATTATTCTCTAACAAACCTCTGAGGTCTTGACAGAGCACCTAAATGTATTCTGAAGTTTATACAGGTGAACTCTATTACACTGGATTTTATGGCTGGATTCAAATTCATGTCACATTGAACTTTTTAGATTTTTCTTTTAGGAAATAAAAATGTAAACTATGTGTCATTTCCCCTAAACTTCACAATTATGCACTGCTTTGAGTTGAACTAGTACATAAAATCCCAAAAGCACATTCAAGTTGCATTTGTAACACAATAAAAACTTGAAGCAGTGTGAATACTTTTTTAGGCGCCGAGTACCGAAAAACACAATCAAAAGAATCTCAGTCTGCATGAGTTTCAGGCGTCTTTACAAAGTCCACACCACGCTATCCAGAAATATCACGCTTTTTATTTTTCTATTTATGACTTTGCAAACTCACCTGTTGAACCCAGGCAACCCAGAATGACATCTGGTGGTACACAGCCTCAGTGTGCTTGGCCAAGTTAAGGCACTTGCTGGGAGAGATGATGAAACACGCTGCGGGTGGGACTTGATAATGTGGCCAGTGGTCAAAAAGCACAGATGTACAAAGCAGCGGGCGTTCTTGCTCTGCTTCAATGATGGAATGACCTGCTTCTCTGCCAGGAATGCTGGGCTCATCTGAGTTTTTTTTTTTCTACTAAGCTCACTCTTGTTTTCTACGTCTCGATTTTCTCTAACTGTAGCCCCAAGTCCTCACAACAATCAGGATAATTTGGATCTCTAATTATTTGTGGGGGAATAAATGGAGCTAGACAATGCACTTAATATTAGAATAAATATTAATTCCACCCATGTAGCCCCTTTTATTTTACCGTTTGGCCAGGACTTATCAGAGAACAGCAGCATCTAAGACTCCCCTGCACTCCTCTGATGACGAGTACCAAGCAGTGAAGCTCAGAGGGCAGATGTAGGCCAGAGCACAGCCATAGATCCTGGGACCAATAGCTCCACTGCTGCAATAACAAACATAATGCTCTTTGCTTGGTACTGGGGCACTGGTAGTGCAGAGGTGACAGTAGGAATGAAGTGGGAACAGTAGATGTAGACAAAAAAAGAGGAAAAGCCAGGAGAATACATTTTTTGATGTCTTTAAAGTGCCTTGAAAAGTATTCACTGACCTTTCTCGCATTCTTTTATGTTACATACAAAAACCTCAATGTCATTTATGTGACTAAATGCAAAGGATGATTGGTAAAAAACAAATGTCACATCACCCCCATGATGAAACATGGTAGCGGCAGTATCATTTTGTATCAAAGTCTTCAAAAGGGACTGAAAAATTGGTCAGAGCTAATCAGTTATGTAAAAGTGAGAACTGGAAAAACCTGGGAAAAATATCTGTTAATGGCTACAAAAGACTTGAGAGTAGGCCAGAGTTTGCTTTTCAGCACAACATTGACCCTAAATAAAAGCTGATCTTCAAGCTCATTCATGTGGTAGAATATGTCAAATTTAACGTAACTAAAATGTAAATAAAATTTCTGTAAATGTATATCATCCAGTCTGACTGATCTTAAGATATTTTGCCCCCAAAAATCAGACATAAATATTTTCTTTTTCATATATACCCTAAAATACATGCAGCTATGATTGCAGCAAACAATTGTATGACAAAATATTGACAAAACACACATCATGCATTTAGAATTTTAGGTTTAATTTTGAAAACCATGTGCTATTTTTAGTGGTGAGCCTCGATTAAAATTTTTAATCGAGTTAATTGAATTAATCACAATCGTTTTTATAATCAGATGTTATAGATCAACAAAAATAAGCCAATCAAATCACATTTTGGTGTTAAACTATTCACTGAATAGACATACGAGCTATGCATTTGTTTTTAATCTGTAATTAAAATGATAAAGGTCCAGCCTTATTTATCTTCTTTCTTCTTCAGACTTATATGCTGCTCTGTGTTATTCTAAATAAATCTATCATTTTAACTGGCTCAGGAATACAAATTTTGGTTATGATCTAATAGAGTCAGTTTATAGTTGTTGTAAAAATTTTCCAAACCAAAAACTGAACTATGACTTGAGTGAAGACAAACTAAGTGGAAATCAAATAACTTTTCCACACTTGTGCTTGATTCATTCTGATAGAGCTGAAAATTAAGATGACAGAACTCACTGACTGGTGGTGCCTCACCTGCGCAGCGAAAGGCCTTTGTCTTTTAGAGTTACTGATTATTATGGGACTCTTTGAAAAATTGTCTCTATCCTCTGGTTCTAGATGAACATAATATTCCACCTTCCAATGTACTAATTAATTTTTATCTCCACATTTCAACTGTTTCTGTTTAATCGTTTTGTTGTCATATTGCAATTGATATTTACTATTTAGATTACTGGTGACTTTATGGTCTGTGAAACAGTTTGGTGGTTTCAAATACCCTGTAGTAGCTAATAGATATCATAATAAAATACATTGCATTTTGTGTTAAATAAAGCATCAAGGGGCAAGGGGCGTTATTTAGTTTTAGTACCTTCATATAGCATCTGCATCTTGGATGTGGGGTTGCAAAGGCTTGTGAACCTCCGTGTCAGAGCAGTTATGACTGTTCGACACAGTAAAACCCTATTTCGAGCCACCTATCCTGCCCAGCCACCAGCTGCACTATGAAATGTGTGTTAGGTCTCCAAACAGAAAATTGCGTTAGCGGAAGCCTATAATGCTGACCAGAGTGCTCAGAAGGCTCCAACATTTAAATAAAAGCCTGCAAAAGTCAAGCAACGGCCGCGTACAAGCGGTTTTATGACAAGTGATGAAACATTGCATTTGTGTCAGGATGATATACGAATTGGCTGTGACTGGTCTCTATTTGCGTTGGAAAAACGAACAGCTGCCTTTTCCATCTATTCCCTCTGGAGATATTTATTTGTGAAAAACCAAAGTTAATAGGCTGTGAGAACCAAAATAAACAACAAGCTGATAAAATCAAAGTGCCAATCATGTGCGTACAAGGTGCAGCACTGGGATGCAGAGGAAAATCTTAAAATGTTTCCCCTCCTGCCAACGAGCGCACGACATGTGAGTTTTCCTGAGGTCTATAATAGGAGCTGGCTTGGCTCAATGAGGAGGGTGTGGTTCCTGTGGCCTCTAAATTAAAGAACATAAAAACAAGGGGATGAGGAGAAGAGGGGGTGAGTGGGGTAAAACTGAATGGCTGCGGTATGGTGACTCTGAGTTGTTTTATCCGGGAGGAAGTGCAGATGGTTAAAGTGGCATTAGTGCTTGGAGATGCCTTGCTGCTTGGCACCAAAAGCTCTTTTTCTCCTCACTCCTGCTGTGCAGTTCATTATATCGCGCAACAGAACGAAGACTTATGAAAATGTAGTTATGTTGCTGCCAATCTCACTAATCTAAAGCCTTTTTAGCCAAGCAGCATTGTGTTGTTCACCCTCACCCAGAATAGATCAGTGTGAGGAGGCTACATATGTCTAAAAATGATTCAAAACAGGAATCAACAAAGGAAAAAGGAATATTTTGGTAAAATTATTTTAAAAGCGATTTTCTCAAAATAACAATTATTTTTACTGAAATGTATTTCTTCAGTCTTCATCATTTAGTGTCACTCCCACATGCACAGACATTTAGTTGTACAAATAAATCTTTTTTTCTTTTGTAGATTGTTTATTCCAATTCTTGAAAAGTAAAACTGTAGTTGTAAAAGATTTTAGTTTTTAGTGCAGATTATAAACACTTTATCAGCATTTTTACATATTTTTGAACTGTGCCTGCATAAGTATTGAGTCTTTATGTTTTTATTAATAATCATATTTCTTCTAAGAAGAGTCCTAGATGAAAGAGTGCGCCTTTGTGGGTTCTTATTTTTTTATTTATGATGAAAGTGAAACTTTCAGAAAGTTACATTCTCAATAGCTAAAATGCAACATGTTGATTTATTCATTCTCCACCTTAATCTTGGTTATATTTCTGTAGGAATAGATTATTCTATGAAAAACCTCTGGTAACATAGCCAAAGTTACATGAAATCAGTTTGTTTTGGTAGCTAATTCTATACACAATTAGTTTTGCGCAATTTTCTCTGACTTGGGAATATATTTTCCAACAAAGCTCCAGTACCTGATGTGTTTCTTGCGACTTCACTTATCACTGAGCAAATACTAAATTGTTTCTCATACATGTGTGTGTGGATCATGCACCCAAAGTGAGACGGAATTGCTCTCAGGATTCAGTTTTCATCGACAATCTGCAGCTGACAAACCAAGGAGAAGGTGGCTGAAGAATCTGAATAGAAAGTGAAGTCCAAAACTCATATTTACAACTTTCACTCTGTCAACAAAAATTTCTCAGAGAGCTATCTCTGTTCTGGTTTAGTTACAACCATCCAGGCAAGAAACTATGGTTCTTAAAATGACAAACAGCACTACAAAAGGCATGGTTTTATTTACTTATTTTTAAAATAAAATAACGATTAACATAGTTACCTTCTAGTAACTCATCAGTGTTACTAGAACACTCTTTCTACCCCTGAACATATCTTCAATAAAAATTGTCCCATAAATGATAGGGCTATAGATTCGGATATAGAATTATTAAACTCAAAATAATTTCCAGATCATTATAACGTTAAATCATATTTTTTACCTTATCTGAGATGAGATCATTCAAAAACTTAATATGCTGTTATTCAAAATAAAAAGTCAGTTCCTAAGATCATCCTCCTGATCTTTGAAGAAGAAAGGTGCAAGTATAACAACATTATCCTGTATGAAAAAATTATAGTTCCATGTTTATCTGCCTTCAGCCACAACATTAGAAAGAGCCTTATTACAAATAAGAATGCTAATGATTTCATGAAAAGCATCTTCAGCTTTTCATAAGAGGAAAATCTTTGTGTTTGTAGCACACTACTGCCAAGTAAAAGGTATTTATTTTGAATTTATTTTACAGTAATCTTTATATTTTTGTGACCGTTAATGTTGTTGTTGTTGTTCGTATGCATCTTTGAGAACTAAAAGTCAGCTTTTACACAGATAGCTTCTTTTTCCCCTTACAAGTAGTGTGTTGGCAGTCGTGTGAGAAAATCGTTTTGAAACGCTTGTTATTCTCAATTTAACTTTAGGCAATAATAAGGTATCCTTAGTGGTAGAAAACATCATGGTTAAGGCTAAATTACATTTATTTTGAAATGCCACTCGCACGGCAATAACCAATTTTTTTCACATTTACCGCTTCCTGATTATGTTTACAAAATGCAAATAGTTGCCTTAGAGAGAAGTTGGCAGAGGTTCCTAACTGGTCTAGATTTCATCCACATTAACAAAAATTTACAAACAATAAAATAAATAAGTAAATAAAAAGATTTAAAAAGCTAATCCTTTGCCCTGATGCATTTCAAATCTTTTGTTTCAAATGTTAATACAAAGCCATCCAAAAGTATTTTTACACTTTGATCTTTTTTTTTAATTATTATTACATATTGTCAAGTTGCAACCACAGACTTTAATATATAAGTCTTTGTGATAGCCGTTGTCAGGGGAAAAAAGTTACAAAAAATCCAGACTTAGGCAGCAAAGAAAACATGTGGAACAAGATGTGCTGGTCAGATCAAACCAAAATTAAAGCTTTTGGCCTACATGTGAAGTTCTGTGTGGAGGACCACTGATACTGTACATCGCATTGACCAGTTCTTGCCACCCATCGTGGAGCCAGCATCATGCAGTGGGGATGGCTTCTTTCAGTAGAGACAGGGAAAATAGTCAGGATAGATGGGAAGGTGGATGAAACTAAATATAGGTGGAGGTTCACCCTCTAGAAGGACAATGCCTTTACAGGTGCAATTAAAAAGTTAATTATTCAAAAGTGCATTTATTTTAGCAACTCATTTTACAAGGTGAAACACAGTATTTAAATTCATTTAGTCAGAATCGGATGTTTTCAAGCTTTTAAGTCTTAATTATGACATTCCACTTAATGAAAACATGATAAAAGAAATTAGTATTTTTTCAGGCCACTAGAAATACATTTTTAATACAGAGATGTGGGGATAATGTGTAATGATAAGTACCTGCTCTAAGGTTGTTATTTCCAAACGGTGCTTTTAATCTGATTAGAATTCTATTTTACGTGTGCACATGACCACAGAATGGTTCAGATTATCTGTATTAAGGATTGTTAGCTTAACGTATATAACGAGCAAAGAGACTGGTTTTGATTTTCTTCTCTGCCTCCCCACCCGACAGTGAAATTTCAGCAAAAAGTCAAACTATTCATTTAAGTAAAGAACCCATAACACAGTTGAAGTAAATGAGAAAAAAAGTACCACTTCGAGATTCTTTTTTCAGTAAAATGCATTACTAAGAGCTCCAGCTTGTTTATATATCCTGTAGAAATCTGTGGTCCAGAGTGCCCAGTGAAGCATGAGGTGGAACCAAGCACAGGAGTTTATGGGTGTAGAGGGCAAACAATTTTGATGTCTGCTGTGAGAAGGAGGGTAAAGAGGTCAGCAAAGCCGGAAAAGTTTGGCCTGACCGCAGGTCTTCAATGTAAAGGCTTTTCTTCCTGTGGTTACTTTCTTTGCTTCCAGTTAGACTCGTAGGCATGTATTAGTGACTGTACACACTGACACACTCTGAAAACAGCCTCTGAGGAAAGTTAATGATCGCTAAGTGTGAGTAAGTTATAGTATTAAACTCTCTTGACCCTCGGCTCTGTCACAGCCTACGGTGCAAATACATCATGCTGGTATGATGTCATTAGCACTTGCTAGTGAACAGGATGTTTCCTAATGTGCTAATCACCCTTTTGTGGGTACTCAATCTAGCCCAGGAGTTCGAACTGTCTTTATTGTTTATAGGACAAACATCATAAAAAAAGTCTGCACCTTCCTTTTACTGTTTTTCTTCACTGGTCTCCTTTTAGAGTGTGGAAACTTTGACGTGTTTCAAGAGTGCAGTTTAAAATACAGAATAAAAATACAGAGTTCCTGGAATATTCTCATACTCAATTTGTGGAATGATCCAACTCCTTTTGGGATTTTAGTTAACAGGTGTCCTTATTAGTGTAGCGCTCTAGGGTGATGTTGTGGCAATGAACTCTCGGGATTGAGGGAAGGAAAGCTTAAGTCGACAGTTGAGAAAAGTGAGAGGGGTGCCGAGGGTGAGATCCCCTCCCAGCGAGGAGCGGAAGAGTGCAAATAGGACTGAGGGGTGTGAGGGTGCCCGACAGACACTTGTGCTAATGTGAGCCGTCAGATATGTCTGCTGTCGCTCCGGAGCCTGAGGTGTTGTAGAAGTGTCTTAGGTCCACATGATAGCAGGAGAGGTGGAGAAAGGATGTGGGGAAGAAAAAGAAAGGGGGGAGGAGGGAGTATACACAGAAAAAAAGAAAAATCAGCTTCTTTATCATCAGCCGACTTTGTTCTTAAAGGAATAGTTTGGAGTTTTTGAAGTTTTGTTCTTTGAAGTTGTCAATAGTAAAACTTCCCTTACCTATGGAAGACATGTCAGATCATGATGCGTCTGCAGCAAAGCGAATAAATCACCAGAATAGAGAAAGGGTAACAAGGAGGCAGACCCACATTTCAGCTGACTTAGCTTTGGAAACAACTTTAACTGAAATGTTAAAGGGGATATGATGTTATAATGCAGTTAAGTCTAAACTCATCCCCAACCCTGGCAGTTTTAGAGTACCATTTGCTTTACCATTTACAGAAAAAAAAGACTCAGAGAGCTACCAAGCAAGTTAATATATAAGAACAAGAAGGGATTCATGATACACTAATAAGGACACCTTAAACTTGTGATGTGTAGTGCACAAATCTGCTGCAGGAAATATTAGTAGATATTTAATCTTAAATGAAGTAGTAAAATCTTTATTGGACGCCCCTAATTTAAAGTATGCAGAAAAAATATGGGTACTATCTCTGTCTAATCATTCAGAAGTTTTCAAACTAAACTCAAGGTATGTTGAGGAAATGAGATTGAAACTCATAATAATAAGGCAATAAGTAGGTGTAAGTAGGTTGTTAACCTTATATTCTGATGACTCCCCTTTACCTTCCTGTCAGCTGGCTGAAATATTTCAAACATAGGCTCAGTGGACTGTTGGAAATGTTTTTGGTAAAGAACATCAAACAAAACCTATTCCTTACTTTATGTTTGCATTATTAAAAAAAACAGTAATAAAAGCAATCATATCAATTTATATGCAACCTTTATACATCTTTGTTAATATAGTGATAGAGTGAAACTACCTTATTTTTGCTTTAGGCTATTATAGCTCATGCTGGCACATATCTAGTAACAAGTTACCTCAAGTCCTGACTTTGTCTTTTATTTTTCCTCACACAACAGTTTTACTTTTACACATCTTTTAGACAGGATTATTGGCTGTTTGAAGGAAGGAAATCAGATCTTGGAAATCCATTACTTCAAAGAGCTCTCTTAAAGACTGGCTTACTTATAGATTTATTTCTCTTTCAGAAGCTACCCTGAGGTAACTCACTTTATCTGGGAAAATACACCTGGCAGGAGTGACAGAATAAGATTTGGATCGGACTAATTCAGAGGTTAACATCCCAGCAGACAATTATTATGAATAAACTTAACAGGTGTGGATTTTTAAGGTCTGTTGTTTTTAGGTAAAGATACACGTTTTTTTCGTCCAAGACTTGAATTAGATATTTTTAGACAAATATTGTGCTTTTCTTTACAGTTTTTTGCCGTCCGAAAAAAATACATTCAGATGTTACCTGATTTCTTTGGATCAGATAATTCATTTGGGTCTTTTTGAATCACCAGTTGCTCACTTCAGTTGAAGCATGTCCCTCTGTGCCCCTGAGACTCTACAAGGTTGTGTATACAGAGCAGTTGGCAATATTTCGTTATCAAATAAGCTCTCCAAATGAATCCTTTGGGTCTGTTCTCCATCTCACCCAGCAAAAAGAGGAGCTCTTATATGTGACATACAGTAAAATTTGAAAAAAAAAAACAAAACAAAAAAAAAAAAACATTTTTGTCTTAAGAACATATTAGTTGATTTGGATTGTTCATAAATATCAAAACTTTAACACCTTATCCAAAACAGCACTGGAAAACACAGTGGACAATATGGGTGTTACTGTTTCAATTATATACAAATTTAGGTACTTAATGGTAAAAATGTACATATCTAAGGTCATAGATCTGTAATGCTTTAAGTGCAGAAACTAACTATGGAAAAGAGCACACTAATTTAATAATAAAATAAGTAGAAAACTCACAGGAAGCATATTATATGGAGCACTGGCAGAGTAATGGTACAGAGGAAAGGCTGGAGAATGGCAATGAATGCAGGTGAGTTAATTAGGGGGATTTGGAACAGTTGCAGAGGATAGAAAAACAGGGAGGCAAAGGAATAGTATAATTAACACAAAGGGCTGTTAACTAGACACAAAGAAAACTACACATCTACTGTGGAAAAGAGTCTAACACTAATCTTAGACTACAAACCAAATTACACAGAAAACACAACACAAAAATAAGTAAGAAACCTAAAGGAATGAACCTGTATGACAGCACCTTACTAACAATAATGGACACAGATAAATTAACTCAAAATGGCAAGACCTTTCAAACTTATACAAACAACAAAGAAATGATCAAAAGCATATCAAACACCTGAAATTAATGACCTGAAAATCATTATTTTTCATTTGTTCATTTAGCTTAAAGTTTGCACCATTAATACAGAAACAAGTCCATCTTTTCTTAAAAAAAAAAAAAAAAAAAAACTTTGAAGAATAAAGTTAGCTCATTCTCATAGAAAACTTGAATGCACGTGACATTTCATAAAGTAAACAAAGTCTTCATTTACTCATTTGAGACAAAGAGGAGAGAAAAATCCCTCTTTGGACAGTGGTGAGGGTATTAGCATTTAGGTCCCATCCTCTCTATAAGGATGGAGCAGACTTTGCCATCTCACCATGTCTGAGTTCGCTGATTTGCACGTGTGTGGCCAGCTCACTGTGTAAGCTCGCTTTTCTCTTTGCATGTGTCTGTTGTCGTGTCTCTAATTATGGATTACAGAAAGCCATAATGATTGTGTTAGTGTACAGTGACGCACAGGACCCGTCACTTTACAGACGCTGAGAGTTTGTGACTGGAAGAGCTGCAGCTGCATTAAATGTGCACGACTCAGAGCAAGGAGCTCACATGGCATCACAGGGTGTGTTCGCCAGATTTTTGGTGTGTGTGACACAGGTGGGGTGATGGCTACTCACTTCCTTCAACAGGAAATCATAAATGCACCCACTTAGCTTTAACCTTGCCTCTTCCTCTCATCTAATGACTGCCATACTCCCTCAATGGCCTGTAGGAGAATGAAATGGCAAGCCGAGTCTTTATTGTCCTTCACATTGTACTGATAAAATCCATACATTAAAGGGTGGAAATGAGACAAACAGTTATTTTGTGAGCTTTACAGCAGTGTCCAGCTGTTTTTATAGGTAAAAATAAAAAAATAAAAAAAAGGAATTCGCTGTAAAAAAAATGTGGGAAGCTGCTCAGTAAGCTGGAAAACAGGTCTGGCTTTCTAAACAGTGGGGAGTGCACCTGCACTGGAAGACATGAGGTGGGAAGAGTACCAGGAGCAGATGAAGAATGAGACAGCATGGAGCAGTGAAATGTAAAATATGCAGTGAGTGTGGGGAAGTTTACTTAATGTCTACTTTCCTGCAGTGGATTTGTCTTTCAAGTCAAAAATGTCAACATCTGCACCCTGAAGGAGATATTCCATTACAGCTTGGGATCTTCCTGAAATGCCTTTTATGTTGTGTAGGTGATTCCCCCATCACTTGTCTTAAATATGATATGTATTCAGTCAAATCCACCTAGGGGAAAATTTTATACACCTCAAAGAAAGACCACCTGCATGCAAAAATTCAATGTGTCTACTTAGAAGAATATCCTGAAGGAGTATTGGAAATTCAGAACAGGGTTGATATGAAACCTCGTACATGTTAATTTTATTAAAATGAGCAGCAAATGAAGTTATGTAAACTGCTTTAAAGGTTTTCTGTTTGTCTAATTTTTTTCTTTTCCTGTAAAACCTTTTTTTTAGTTAATCACTAGATACAGTGCTGTGAAAAAGCATTTTTATTGTCTTTTGCTCTACTTTTTTATTTTCCCTTACAGATTTTTTAAATGTCTTTCCCCTTTAAACTTAAATGTAGCAGATGAAAACAAATTATAATTTCAGTCAAAGAGAATATGAGTCAGTATAAGAAACATTTTTCAAATGATGATTTAATTTATTTATGGACAAAAGTATCCAAACCAAGCTATGTGAAATTGTAGTTTCCCCTTGTTGAAATATGAATTAATTCTTTTTAACCACATAACCCCTGCCTGACTACTGAGAGACCTTTAGAATAAAAAATTACTTAACCCTCCCGGGGTCGTTTGCGATGCGTGGAGGGTCATTTAGACCCCACAAATTATTTACCTACTGAGTGCGCTTTTACAATGTTTTTTATTTGTGTGGTTTCATAAACTGATGGTCTGATAGGACAATCCCCCGGTTCCCGTTGTCTGTCGGTTCCCGCTGAGTGTTGTGCTAAGACTGTGGGATGGTTAAATAAGACTAGCATGTCGTGGGGTAACCCAGGCTGTCACTGCAGTAACTTGCATGCTTGCGGACAAGAAAAAAAAACATAAACACCAATGATTGCACAGATTTGTTATATCCAGCCGGTTTGTGTTGTAATTTATGGTGAATGTAGTGGTTTTTGGTATATTGGTCTTAGCAGGGAGAATTAACAGATACTGTTGTTTCCATCTTATCTTCATAGCACTCTTTACCCCCATCAAAAATGAACCTGGAGCGGCAGCACCCGCTTTTTATCTCCCATAGCATCCCCAAATGGTTGTCATGGGAGCACTTCATACAAAACTCTGTCTATTTACCCAAAGTTCTTCCTTGGAGCTTCAGTCCCAAGCCGACTCAACCTCCTTCCCCTCACTACTCCTCCAGACTAGCGGCAGCAGCAATTACCAAACACCTGGTGGAACTGCGCCTCTGCTGAACTTAACATACAAATTACTTTTTAGTACTAAGAACAGTTGTAAACGACATCAGGAAGGTGCATTGCTGTGATGATGTGGTAAAGGGGGAGTTTCTGAAAGGGTGTGAGCTTCTTAAAGAGTGTATTACTTTAAAGAAAGTGGAAGTTATCTTTCCCACAGAGTTTTGGTTTTTAAAATTTTTCTTTTTTAGAAACAATCATATGCATTTACTTTCTGGGGAAAGAAAAATAAGATCACACCACCAGTTGAAGCCTGAAGTCCTGAGTCCTTCTTCCAACATTTGACTAAATCCTACACTGCTGGCAATATGAGGTACAGTAGACTAAATAAATTGAAGAACAGATGAAGAACAGCCTAATTTACATCTTTCAGTCTAGCCATTTCTAATTATTTAGGTTCCAGCAAACCACAAAGAGAGCCATTATCCACAAATTGAGAAAAGATGGAACAGTGGTAACCCTTCCAGGAGAGGCTGGCCTATCAAAATTACTCAGAGAGGATGGGCAACTGACTCATTGAAGACGTCTCAAAAGAACCCAGGACAAAATCCAAAACACCACATTTACTTTCCTTAATAAAGTCATGACTCAACGATATAAAAACAGAGCAGGTGAAAAACCATTGGTTGTGGATTCAATTGGTGCACCGAGTTAGGCCTGTTCATAGTAATCCAGAATGTGATAAAATACAAGTTCTGGCAAACAAGGGACTGGAAAAAGGAAATAAACAAGGTATATGGGCTAGAGAAACTATTAAAAATAATGTGTAGTGAAGTTCACATAATTTGATTACCAGATAACCAAGATTTCTATAAATTTGTTGGACTTGCCAAAACAATTCTAGACTAAGAGTACCACTGCTCTCACACGCCATACAAACTTTACAAAGAATTATTGATGAGTTTTTTTTTACATTTGCATGTTAAATCAAGAAAGTACAGCAAAAGGAATTATTAATCTTTCTATGTAACTGTTTCTTTATGTGATTATGATTCTAATTTATAAAACACTGCAAAATATTTATCTATTGACATTGAAAGTTTTGCTGAGTTCTTGAGAAAACTAAATTCAAATTAAAATAGCCTGAATGTGAATCCAAGATGGGATTTATCGTTACACAGAAAGTCATACAAAGAGAGATTGATAAACTCCTGAATGAGTCTCGATAGGCAAACGTTTTTCACCCTGGGGATGTCCTGCTGTGACTTAAGAGGAACAAAGGTAAGGGAGGGGGCTTCCTGGTGGTGCAGGACGGACTGGAAAGCAGGGATGTGGCAATAAGAATGACGAGGCAGTGGGGATGGGGTACAGCAAACATGGAGCCCCCAACTCATGAGAACCAGATGAAGGGCAGACCGGATGGCTCTCTGGGGCTCTGTGAAAGAAAAAAAAAAAAGGGAAAAAGCGGCTCATAAAACTGTCAGAATCCGCTTGCATCTCTCTATCATGGTTCAGTGTTCGCCAGATGCGTTGCTTTTAATGCAACGCTTCACGAATGTTTCTGTCATCAGCCAACGTATATATCTATCAATTTGTCAAATCTGGCACTGATTTAGAGTCTGACATCTTATATCTTACTGACATCTTACTAAGTGTGAAAGACAATAATTAATTTTAATACAAAATATTACACATCTCGTCTAAACCCACATAAGCGTTGTTTGTTTCATACCTCACAAAGGACAACTCCAGTTGGTCTGATTTGGGAATGCTGTCTTATTTTTGTTTCTGTGACTTTTTTGCAGTGGAACATGATAAGGAATTTCTACCTGTGCGGCGGCATCATCGAGAGTTCAGATTCGATCTGTCGCGAATCCCAGAGGGGGAAGCCGTCACCGCTGCCGAGTTTCGTATTTTCAAAGACTTCATCCATGAAAGCTACGATAATGAGACCTTCCGCATCAGCGTGTACCAGGTGTTGGAGGAACATTCTGACAAGTGAGCTCCAATGTGTGGTTTTGTGGTGAAACAATGTCCAGGATTTTAGATCTCTGTTTCTTGAACAATGTTTTAGTTTTAATTTGTTTACAATCAGTTAACAATTTTACCTTCGGGTAAGGTGAGTTGACCTTACCCGCAAAATATGCTAGTCCATACTGTACATTGAGGATAATGGATGTATTAAAATGCTTTAGATTTCCAACAAGAGCCTGTGAGACTGGCAACTACGTACATATCTCCCTAAACATCTCTAAAAAATGTTCACGCTAAGTTTCATTTAGCAAATAGAAATAATTTTGTTAAATCTAACTAACCTAAAACAGGAGAAGTTTGATCTGATTTAACTTCAGATCATGCAAAATAAAAACAATTAAAAAAAATTATGTGCTGTATGTAAACTGTAAAGACAATTACATAAAGAGTCTCTTTCCACAAGGGCTTTCTCTAGCTTTCTTCGCTGGAAAACACAACAATGAAGCTCCCTTAATTTTTTTCATCATGTCCTCACAGTTTCCTAACTGTTTCACAATTGAAATTGAAACAGGTGAAATAAATCAGTGAGGAAAGAATCAACTGTGGCAAAGAAAACATGAGCTACCATCATCCTATAAAATATTTAAAGGTTGCACCGCTTTAACTTGGCTCTGGAGCTCATCCTTTTACATTTTGGTGTAGTTAAAGTTGATATCGTGTCCACCTTCTGGTGAAGCATAGCTATTACGGCATATATATTATTAGAAAACATAATGGCGCCATAGTAAAGGTTTTCCAAACTCTAATCTTTGGAAATAATACCAGTCAAAAAGGAAGTAATTGCTTTGTTGGGAAGAATGAACAGCTTGGTGGATTTCACACCTAAAAGTTATAAAAGTTATAAATTAAAGACCCCGATTTCATAACTCACTAACAGACTTTAGGTCTTCTTCTGAAACTTTGGGCCATTGCAATCTGCTATTTTCAATAATAAAAGAAATACTTTCTTTCATTTTTCAAACATTTAATTTTGTGTTACAATTGACTTAAATGACTTTCCTCTTCGGGTTTCAGTGAATATAATCTTTGGAAAATTCACATAATGCAACACCTACAAAATAAAGCATTTAATTAAAATTAAGGTATCAAAGCTTTGATTTTTGGCAGTTTTACACAAAGCATTTCTGAATTTCTGAACTAAGGGCGTATAACTCAGCCTTTCGTTTGTCTGGAGGGAACAACACAGTCATTTATTCCACTGCCAGGGAATGGCTTGTATACATGAATGGACCAGGACTCTGTGACACACTATCTGCTCAGTCAGAAAATAGGTCGAGATGCATGAATGCCCAAATGAAGAACAAGGGATTTTTACTCTCAAATGGCGAAAGATTAGAAACCACAAAGTTCGACAATAGCATCGACTTTGATATGCACTATTTCCTTCGCTACTTTTCTGTTTTTTTTTTTTTTTCGTTTTTCACAGCTGTGTTTTTTTGTTTCTCCTTTTCTCCCCTGTATGTTTTCTGGTTCGCCCACTGAATTCCAGTCTGTGATGGACTGTGTGTACCATATGAAAGGACCGCCCGTTTATAAAGCTATTATTGTCAATTAAGAAAATGAAGTGCTCCCCTGGGCCTCACCATCTGGAGCCCTCCTCACCTCCCTCCATCACTCTCTTTGTTTCGCTTTGTCACACTAGTACAATCCTCTCACTCTCTACATTCCATGACTTTTTGCTTCAGTCAGTCACTCAGTTACAGTTCCTTTTCACATGACTGTCCATATCTAACGTCTAACTTTATTTTTCTGTTTCCCTTCAGGGAATCAGATCTCTTTCTGCTAGATTCCAGGGTGATCTGGGCAGCAGAGGAGGGTTGGTTGGTATTTGACATTACCGCCACCAGTAACCACTGGGTGCTGAACCCCAGCAGAAACCTCGGTCTGCAGCTGGCCCTGGAGACCGCAAACGGTAAGAGATGTTCATGTCAGATAAGTCTGTTACATAATGTGATTTTTGCACAGTGACATGTTAAAAAGAATCAACAAGAAACAGAAAAAGGTATAGTAGAAAAAAAGATCATAAAATGTCTGCTGACAGATTTAGAAAGGAAACATCTGTAGAAAGAGAGTTTCACACCTTTGCAGACAATTGCACATGATCGCTGTGGTTGGCTCTGAACTATTAAAAAGATCAGTAAACTGCACAGAAACATCTTTTAATAATCTACTGTATTCGTTAACATGAAAAAGTTTGGAACCAAGACAGATTTTTGAAACATTGATGAACTAAAACAAACTGTTTGTGATGAAATGTGATTGTGGTTTTGGTTTTCCTGTGGTTTAAAAAAGTTTTTTTCATGTCCCGTTGTTTTTCTTTTCTCTGTTTATTCTTTCTTGTTGTTTTGAAAAGTGCTTTATACAGTGTTGGTGTGTGTTATAAATTGTCTTTTGGTGTCACCAAACATTTACAAATGTGGAATTGTAAATTACATTTTTCAAAAAAGTCATCTATTTTGTTATTGTTTAACTAGTTGTCCTCTCATATCTTCATCTATTTTTTTATGATTTAAATTTTTAAAACAATGTGGGCTTCATTGACAATAAAATTTTTTACACGCACAAAAGCAGCTAAGAAAGCTCATGATTTGGCTTTTGTCTTTGGGACTCAAATTCAGAGTGGAGCAAAAAACAAATCCCAGGCATACAAAGAGGAATGAATGAACCTTTCATGACATAAGAAAACACAAAACTTGCAGCAACAAAGAGGATGTGTTATGTGAAACGAAACACGGAAAAAAATAAAAAAAACTCAAGAAAAGTTGGCAGAGCCCAGGCCCTAAAAGATGCATGACAGGAGCAAAGCAGACTTCACAGTAAAATGACTCATCAGAGAGGCTTAAATGGTGAAGCAGTTGATTACTGGAATGCAAAAGGATTGTCTATTTACTGGATGAGGAAAGGCTGAAGAAGAGCAGGAGGGTAAGGCACAAGTTCTGTAGACGCAGTGAAAATGAAACGGTTGTTTATATAAGAATAGTCCGTCTGTCCGTCCGTCCACTACCCACTCTGTCTTGTAGGGTCGAGGGTGATGGTTACTGCATATCTTCAGCTGGCAATCACGTCTCTCCAGTCCTCACCCTGGACACGCAGCCCGTCTATCAAAGGGCAACAAAGAGACACACAACCATTCACACATAGTCATACCTAAGAGCAATTTTAGAAAGACCAATTAATCTAACAGTAATTTGTATTGGATTGTAGAAGACAGAAAGATCTGGATTTGAACCCAGGATCTTCTTGTGACAAGACAAGAGTACTACCAACTCTGCCAACTTGCAGGCATTCTCAGGAAGACCAATAAAATCTCTACAGTATCTCATCAAGTCTTTCACAAGGAGTGTTACACTGAACCGTGATTCATTTCAAAAAGATTGTGATTAAAAAGTAGAAAATAGAATATCACCCAACGTGTCTGTAGCTGTGTAGCTTAAAAACATTTATATTCCTCATCGGTTCAGCACTGCCTTCCAAAACTTGTTTCCTTATTATCAGAGATTATTATTAATCTCGCCTGAGATTAAAATGAGCAGATCTGAAACATCAGTATATGACAAAGAAAGGAAATTCAAAAGAAATCTGAAAGGAGGCAAAAACTTTTTTGTAATGCTATATTTATATTGTGAGGTCTGGGATGTACGCACACATTCTTTAGTTAATTGACATGTTTTCATTGGCAATGCTATTTGCTTTGTGAGGCTGAGACAAAGCACACATAGAGGAAAGGGGTTACGTAGCTTAAATGAAAAGGGAAAGGAAATATCGTGTACGTCCCTGGCAGTCAGTGCAGATAAAAAAAAATCTCATGTTCAGTTAAATTGAGGCCACAATTTTACTGTTACTTGAATGTTCTTATAAACAGCGCTAAGAGAAACAGCGCCTGAATATGTTTGCCCTAAACTATTTATCTTATTAAGTGAGTGTAGTAACCAGTTTCTACTTAGTAGACCATAAAATGTGCTCTGAATAAACATTTCTAAGAGCTCCAGCTGTGTTCAAGTGTAAGCCTAACAAACCCAAGTGAGCTGCATCCATCGTAGCGCAGTCCAACAAACATGAGGGTTAGCATTACAACACAACTCAGATGAGTTGTCTGCGTGTACACAGAGGAGATATATCAGACTGAGCCTTTCATCTGTCATCACCTCATCATTCATCAGCGTCATCATCGGTCATACCCTCAGCATCATTAGCAGGCATGCGGAAAAATACCCCGTGTTATCTTAGTAGGCATTAGTTATCTGGAGGCACAAATATTTTGCCTCCAGAAAACTTTCTCAACAAACAGCATTCAGTGCAAGACAATGTACAAAACGATATCTTTGGTGGGGATGACAGGATGTTACATGTTAGATAAGGAAAACAGACACGATTCTGCTTTCAGGTTGTGCAAAGGGTGGGCTGGGCACGTCGGATTCATCTGCGCGTGATTGTAGGTTAGACTGGGTAGGAAGCTTTACAGGGGAGCGTGTCCAAACAAGTGCATACGACCTTCTGTCGCCAGCAGTGACTGAAGAGAAGGGATGAGGGCGGAAAAAAGGGAAAGGAATTCACAAAAAGAAAATCTCGCTTGTAAAATCATCCAAATTAGTTTCATTCAGGAACGGATCACATAGGAGATAAGCTATAAGCACAGCAGTTACTTGATTTTAGAAGCTTAAACATTAAACTTTTCCAAATAAGATGATATGTTGACACATGCAGCACTGTTGTATTTTGTCGCCCAAACAGGAGAGAGTATCAATCCTCGTGTGGCCGGGCTAATTGGTCGCACTGGACCTCAGAGCAAACAGCCCTTCATGGTGGCCTTCTTCAAAGCAACTGAAGTGCACCTGCGAAGCATCCGCTCAGCTTCCGGAGGGGGCAAACAACGCAACCACAACCGGTCCAAAGGAGCAAGGAGTCAAGAGGCTCTCAGAGTGGCCAATGTTGCAGGTAAACACAGAAAGTGTGTGTTCATTATGTAGACTATCATGCAAATTCATGGACTGAAATATGCATGTCCATTACAGTGGTTTGCAAAAATATTTTTACAATTTGAAGTTTTTTGCAGTTTGGTTCCTTACAATAACCATTTGTTTATTTTACATAAAGTAACTCATAGCTAATGGCAGAAAAAAAAAATGTACAAGTAAATTAATCTTTAGCCTCTATAATAACTACCCTTTGCTGCATTTATATGTGCAATTATTTTTAAGGTATGTCTACCAGCTTTCTACAATTAAAGACTACAGGTTTTTGCTTCTTCTTCTTCTTGTATTTCAAGCTAAACAAAACTGAATGGGAAATATATCTGAACATCCGTTTTCAAGTCTTAACCCTGACACTTAAGTTGGTTTTGCTTTGAACACTGACTGGCCATTTTAAACAGTGAAACATCTATTTTTTTGAAGCCAAGTTATTTTTACAGGACACTCCTGTCGCTAGCTCCATCCTCCATCCCATCAACAAAGTTTCTTGTGCCTGCCTAAGAGGATCATACCCACAGTATGATGCTCTCCAAAAACTAGTTTTACTGTGGGGATTGTGTGTTCACGGTAATGTTCAGTGTTAGTTTTAAACCACACTTACTGTTTTGCGTGCATGTCTAATCTGACCAACCTCTTCCACACACATTTGCTGTGGTCCCATCACACTCATGCCATTTTATATGTGGGCCAAAGGCTAGTTGTGCACTTCTCATGTTTTTCATATTGGGCTCATGTAGGGCTGAAACGATTCCTCGAATGATTCGATTACCTCGATCATTAAAATTCCTCGAGGAAAATTTACCTGCCTCGAAGCTTTGTTAATTTACGTTTTATTTTTTTATCGCTTGTTCCGGCCGGAACATTACTTGCGTTGCACAGCGCTTTCACTTCCACCTCTGAGTTGTTGACGAAAGCTAAGTGTTAGCGGCATTATGTCCCATCTTCAAGTTCGGCCCGTGGGATTTTATTGATTTATGATAATGCCCGGGTTTTTATCGTTTTGGGGGACCAAAAAGCATCTTTAAAAATGACCGGCGTGATACATGGAATTCGGCAGCTGTTTTCCTCCGGGAGCTCCTGGTTGAACGCGAACGGCAGGAAAAGCGCTGCGGGATTATTTATACAGGTGAGGGGATAGACTGAACACAGCGGGCGGCTGAGTAGTTGATGGTCCGTAAGTGTAACTTTACCGACAAACCGCACAATAAATTTCAGATCCCGGTCTGAGCAAACGGGTGGCGGAGCGCATCGTACATGGCTGGTAGATGAGTTTCTGAGTGTGACAAGGTGCCGTAAATATCTGGTATTGCTCCCCTATGAGGGGCCGTTTAGGGCGAAAACTATGTTTTGTCTCTCACACACTACTAAAAACTAATACACACACAAAATATTTAAATTGCAAAATGTCACACACATATGCAATTTTTCTCACACACACACACACAATACAAAAATTGCTCATATACACTAATAAAATATCCCACATGCATACAATTATTTTTCTCACACGCATACATAAAAGACTAAGATTGCACATACAAACTAATAAAATATAGACTCACCTTGTATATGTGTGAGAGTGTGTGAGAGTTGTCACGGAGGAGGCGGGGCATAATTTGGAGATCAGATCGCGCATGCCTTGATACCACAGTGACGTTAGCTTCAAGTTGGATACTGGAGCTCCACAGTGTAAGCGGTGTTTCACTCAAGATAAATCCGATTTATGAACGCTAATTTCGGCCAACCGTTGTCTCCCGCTCCCTCCTCAAGCGCTCGGAGGTTCACTTAGGGCTCTACTCCAGCGTTAGAGCTGGAGTAAGCGGCCTTACCCGACGTTAGCTCCGCTTCCTCCTCAAGCGCTCGGAGGTTCACTTATGGCTCTGGCGCCGGGGTAAGGCCTTAGAGCCGGAGTAAGCGGCGTTTAGCTCAAGGTTGATCCAACTTATGAACGCTAATTTCGGCCAGCCGTTCTCTACTGCTCCCTCCTCAAGTGCTCGGAGGCTCACTTAGGGCTTATTCCGGTACTAAGGCCTCTACTCTGGCTCTAACGCCGGCTCTAACGCCGGTTCTAAAGCCGGCTAACTCCGGCTATAACGCCGGTTCTAAGGCCGGCTAACTCCAGCTCTAACCCCGGGGTAAGCCCTAAGTGAACCGCCGAGTGCTTGAGGAGGGAGCGGAAGAGAACGGCTGGCCGAAATTAGCGTTCAAAAATCGCATTACCCTTGAGCTAAAATCAGCTAGCACTGTGTAGCTCCAAAATCCAACTTGAAGCTGACGTCACTGTGGTATCAACGCATGCGCGATCTGATCTCCAAGTTATGCCCCGCCTCTTCCGTGACAACTCACACATACAAAAGGTGAGGCTATATTTTATTAGTTTATATGTGCTCACATGTATGCATGTGTGATATTTTATTAGTGTTTATGCGCAATTTTAATATTTTGTGTAAGGGTGTGACAAAAATTGTATATGTGTGTGACATTTAAATAATATATATGTGCAATTTTAATATTTAGTGTGTGTGTATTAGTTTATAGTAGTGTGTGAGAGACAAAACATAGATTTTGTCCTAAACGGCCCCTCATACTCCCC
>CAEGAE010001130.1:0-77744 GCA_903067095.1 Girardinus metallicus
TCTCCACTGTGCTCCTACAGCTGAACCTATTGGCCCATTCATCTAAAACATATAAAACCCTTCTCTACCGTGTTACAAAAGCAATTTTCAAATAATTTATAAAGTGCAGTTAACATGAAAGCTAACAGTAATTTACTCTGAAAGAAAACGATTTGTGAGGCTTTGACAGATGTGACGTAAAAATAGCTCAGTCAGATTGGATAGAAAGTGTCTCTGAACAGGAATTTTATCAGTTATCTGTAGGCCTGGTTTTAACTATTGTAATTATATGTTTTAGTCCAGAGCTACCATTGAGTTGTAGCTGTGGATTTCTTAGGTACGTTCTCTTGTTGGAAGAAGAACCTCTGCCTCAGTCTCAAGACTTTCTCTGCCTCTAATGGGTTTTCCTCCAGGAGTGCATTTAGCTCAGTCTGCCTTTCCCTTAACTCTGGCTGGTTTCCACATTGCTTGAAGCTGCCTTCCTCACTGGACTGGTGTGCAGTATTGGTTTTTAGCATTGGACTAACCGATCTTCTGTTGACAGACATTTTGAGCTGAGATGTGGATCTGTGTGTAGAGCTACTGGTGCCTGTTGGCTGTTTCTCTAATAAACGTTCTCCTTGCTACATCACACCTGTCAGATTAAGTTGATGGCCATGTTTGTTGAGTTCCCAGTTGTGCATATCCTTTTTTTATTTTTTTTTAAGCTGGATGAAGCCTTGAGGCTCTGCATGGTCGAGCCAAACTGCCGAAATCAGTTCTCATTGTTGCAGCTGGGTGACGAAAATGGTGTTATTTTGTTCCCAGCCGTATGTCGTCCGTCACTTCTTGTTACAACATATTGTGTGTTGTGTTTATTTATGCGGGAAACGGAGCTACTCGACTTCCATAGGTTGCAGTTCTGACTGTCTGAGCAAGGTAGGCGGGTCGTCAGGTCGGGTAGCACAGATGGTTAGAACAGAGGGTTTTTCAGTCAGATTTAAAGGAGCCATTGTTTGAGGTCATAAGGAAATGTGTGCAGAAATATTAAACTCCCCCAGATTGGTTCTGGTCCGATGGAGCAGAACAACAACTCACTGACACTTTCTGTAAAATTAGACTCTCCAGCTCATCAATAATTATTTCCTCCTCCTCAGAACTTGTGGAATTGTAAAAGTCTTTCCTCTCTTCCACAATCGTTGCGTGTACTATGTTGTTGTAAGTCACACGTGACAAAACACCTTCAAGTTACTGCGAAGGGTTATAGTGGGGGAGTTTGGTTCTGTGTGAAGGCAAACGTCTGAAAACCATGTCGACAGTTTGACTTCTGTCCAACCAGGCTGGGCCCCTAAAAAAGAGTTTTATTTAGAACAGGCTTCGAGAGCCGGTGTCCTGCAACTTTTAGGTGCGTCCCTGGTCCAACACCTGAATCAGATGGTGGAACGACTTAAATAAATGGATGATTAATAGGTTCTGCAACTCTTGGTGGCGTGCAGAGGAGGTCATGTGATCATTTGACTCAGATGTGCTGGAATAGAGATGCTTTACAACGTGCAGTAGTCCCTGAACCACTCACTGATCAGCCACATTTTTAGAAGCTTGTTCAGCATTTGCAGAAATAATCAGTTTATTGGTGCAACAAATAAAAATGAATAGAATCAAAAGAGTCATTGATTTTACAAAAAATTGTCAAAATGTTTACTTTTTTCTGCTTATGCTGCCAAACCAATCTGCTCCGCCTTTAGCAAAAAGCATACATGTCCTCTTTCATGGGTTTCTAGTCACATTACTTCTGTATTTAGATCATTTTGAGTTGTGGTTAATTTGGAATTTGGCACTTTTTGTGCCCCGCATTTAGTTTCTTCTTGTGTTGAGAGTTTAAGCTCTTTCTTGACTTTCTTTGTTTGTTGACTACGAATCTTTGGTGTTTGATGCAGTACATCCTGTTTTATTTTGCTTAGGCCCATTTGTATTGTCATTTCCCTCAGCACCTCAGTTCAGGTCTCCACTCAGCTGCACTCAATTCTATTGATCAGTCTCACCTTGTTTCCATTTCACCAATCACCTTCCCAGCAGTTATAATTTAAAACTCTTATCTACATCTTAGTTTCTTAAGTTTTCTGCCATGTTTCATGTCTTTCTGTGAGTCTCCTGTCTGTGCTTGTGTCCTATGTCACCGTGATTTACATCAGTGGGATGTGACATGACTTAAAAAAAAAAAATCTTTTAGACGGAAGTTGTAACGCTTGCAAATCCCCCAACCCTCAAACTACCCCATTTTATTATTGTGTTAGCATTAATTCAGCAATAAGCTTGGTAGCATTAATTTACTGCATGAGTAGGTTTGGTCATGCTGTAGATAAATGTCAGTCAGTAGAACTTGTACCATTTATAATCAATGTCAACATAAACTTTCCAATTAAAGGCAAAAAACTATTTTAGCCATCAATAGTTATTACATGTAAGTGTGTAGCTTGCTCTGTTTTCTTTATAAGTAAAGAAGAAATACCTTATTTCTTTCAAAGATTTTTTTAAAAACTTTTTTTAATGTAATTTCAGGTTTCTCAATTGATGTGTAAAAATGTGTTTAGATGAAGAAAATTGCTTGAAATTGTCAATATATTTGAGAGAAACTCAGAGTTTAGCCTCCTTTCTTTTCAAAGCCCCATCTCTAGGATTTTATTTTATTACTTTTTTTTACACTTGGTCTGCTAAAGAAGAGGTTAAATGTCACATATGTATGTTCAGCTCAGATGGGAGTGGCGCAGGAATGCTGAGGAAAAAGAAGTCTGGGAGGGAAAAGATGTTTTGTGGAAAACAGGAGATGTGTCCTATTCTGTCAAGACTTTCCATCAAAGTAGGCAAGATACCAGTCTGCCTCTTTTCTGAATTTAGTTTGGAAGACAATATTTAAACTGCGACCATTCAATGAAGACAAAACATTTCAACCTACTAGGAGAAACTGGCAAATTGCAAACGACTTTGATATTTGACACCCCTTTTAGGTGTCTATTTTTATTCTTTTGATTGGCACTCGCTGCTGCATTGCTGACAACCATTGCCATTTTATTTGCATAAAGCACCAGAGCTAAACACCTTTCCCCCGCGCTGCTCAGCAGGACGATGATTGGCAGCGGCTCGTGTGCCGCCAGACACTGAAATGTGACTGCTATAACCAATTTCAAAGGAGATGCTGACTCCTGCACCTCTGAGGGCTGCGAAGCTCCACTCAATTTCACCTTTTGCTTAGATCCAATTTTTTTTGACTGACATTTTTGAATTTTGTCCATTTCTGATGCCAGTGTGCATCAATTAGGTATCCTATGCATGTGGCTCACCACTGACAAAGGACACAACATCTGAATATGAAAACACATGAACATTAAAGAGCTGCAAATGTTAAATCTGGTAAAGATGCGTTGCATTAAGACCTCTGGTGATTAATAAAATAAACACCATGCTGCAGTCTCACAGGGTTTGAGTTTCAGCCAGCAAAGTACATTTGAATTGACAATGTGTGCAAAGAGTCAAGTAATCAATAATTTAAAGTGATAAATATCAAGTCAAATTTAATTTGGTTCTATTAGTCTTTTTCTGTTGTAATATAAGAGATTTCATCATGGCTGAGTCAAATAAACCCAGATGTTTCCTTTTGTCTCACAGAAATTCATTCTTGGCCCAAACGCATTGAAAACAATTCAGTTTAGCTAATTAGTTTTCTATATGTACAAATCTTGTGACACTTTATTTTATGTTTAAATATGTGCAACCTTTTGATTTACTTAAAAAATAAAATACACATGGCAAATTAATGCTTCATAGTTCTTGTGTTTCTCACTGGTTAGCACCAAACGGCAGAACTCTGACAGAACATTGAACTGTTTTTTTGCTTCTCCATTATATATCCGTTCTTCTTGTTGTTCAAGAAGAACGGATATGTATGTTCATCCCTGTGAACACAGCATGCGTGTTGTCATTCCAGTTGATGCATGAGTTCCTGCTGCTGCTCTGAGCTGCCTGTGATGGCAGACGCCATGTTTGCCGCTCCACTGCCGTGGTTGAGATGTTGCTTGGCATTTGATCGTGCAGTGTCGTAAATTACAGACCAATCAAGGAATGCACCCTGCTGTCAATCATATTGATTGCATGTGATACCTGGCTTGGCACGGCTTGTACTACTACTTGGGTGTTGACAAAAAAAATGGGGAAGAACCACACAGAATCTGCTAATGGAGGCAAATTTGGCTGAGGCAGAATGGGGCAGTTAAAGTCCCAGTGGTGCAGGACGAGCTTCCAGCAAACATTTTTAATAAGAAAAGTCTAGCTGCCTTCTGTTTAAGCATTTTGGCTTGTTGTGCCCTGGATTTACACCATGCACAGGTACCACTATCATGGAAAAACTGCTGTAAAAGTTAGGAGGTTTTTTTTCTTCCAGATTTAACTTTTTTTAAACTATACAATTTTGAAATAAGAAAATAATTTCAGTTTCACCAAACTTGCCTGACTTACCCTATTTCTTTTGAGTATGTGTTTTGTGAATTCTGTAGGTTTTTTGTGAGGTCTTTTCTTGCTAGATAATGCAAGAAAAAATCCACTTTAAGGTTTTCTCATACATTTTTCAATGCTGTCAGACTCAAACTCAACTATAAAATTGCAACTCTCCTTTAAATCTCCTGCAATAAATTCAAGTTCTAGTTTTTTTTGTTGCAACGTCAGAAGCAGCCCCTCCACGTCTCTGCTGCTCATCTACATGTGCTTTTTATGTTTCAATTACATGCTGGCTGTTTTACTCAGCAGGCATATTGAAATTATGAGCAGCTGGCACATCACTGACCAAAAGAGTGGACATCTGGAAAATGTGCTGCTGGAGAGCTGAGGCTGTTGGAGCTCAACATATTAAGTGGAATTGCAACCACAACTCTGTCTGTCACCAGTGAAATCCACGTTCAGTCTGCTATAAGAAATAATCTGCTTTTCAGCAAAATATCTGAAATTACAATACCTCGTTAAGAAAAATGCCAAACATTGGGGGGGAAAAGGATACGAATGTTTGTAGCTGCAGTAAGAAAGTTTTCTGTCTGGAATGAACCTTCTGGCTTCTACTCCCTGCTGTCTCGGTAATAACTGAAAAGAAAACAATAATCAAAAAATGTGATGAATTACCAACTAATGCCTGGGAAATTAACGAAAAAAAGTGTTGAAATTGACTTTTATATTTATTTCTTTGTGTTACATCACTTCTCAGAGGCCCACAGGCAGCTTGATTAGCATAATAATTAAGCCGGAGCTGTAATGCACCGTTTGTTCCAGCCCTGCAGTTAGTTTTGATGTTCCTCTCTCCCAACACAAAGCCCCCCCCCCCCGACTCCCACCACCAATCTAAGAAATTAGCATGCATTTAGACAATGGAAATGAATTAACAGGGAGCTAATTTCTTCCAAATATGACTGACTGGTTATCAGTAGAGTAGGAGTACACCTCCGAGACCTACTTTTGGATTGCGTATGGCTTCTGTTAGCTCTCCTCACTTCCTCATTACATGCGGTGATTGACTCGGCCACAAAGCGGATGGTGGGAGATGGAGGAGAAGACAGATGGAGGAACAGGGAGTGCAGATTGGGAAAACTTTCATCAGGAAATTGAGAGTAAGGATTCAATCAGACCTAATTTAAAAGCTAACTTTGCTCCTCTTTCTTTCTTCACCTGCCTTTTCCTCATCGGTTCCACCGCCGATCAAGGTTGTTTGCATAGATTGACATGATTTGTAGAGAAATGCAATGAGGAGCATAATGATGTTCGCAGTAATGAATTGATTAGCATTTTAATAGAACGGAGAGATGCAGTGCACTGGAGACATGGAACTGTCAGAGGGTTAAGGTTCAGAATGTTTTTAAAATGGCAATCCAGCCAGTGGAGGAAAGTCATTTCACATTTCCGGAAACTATGAATGTTAATGTTTCTCATATTTCCAATTTACAGTTCTTCAAGCCACTGACATGTGAAATATCAGAATTTGTCAAAAAAGGTAAACATTTATCGGAGTTGGTATTCTGGGTTATAAATGTGTGCACGAGAATAATATTTTCAGAAATATGTCCTGATATTTTTCATTTTCAGTTTTTATGGTAAAAGGCCCAAGTTTGTCATCAAGTCTCCCTTCAATGAAGCAACTCAACTGTGTCTCGTGTCCAACACCTTTTATGACGTCAAGTTTTACTCATTTGTTCAGTGTTTTTACTGAAATCTTCATCTCAATAAGATAGAAATGCTCATTTTTAAAGGAGATGTGTTATGTATTTTCCAGGCACACAGTGCCAGTCTGCAACACAAGTTATTATGTTAAAATAATGTGACTTCTTAATCTAACACCTTGAAATTGGGTCTCTGTCTCTTTAAAAACTCTTGCTTTTTCTGAAACTCCACTTCAGGAAGTCATCACGACATCACTCCTTTGACGTTTTTACCAGCGTTTCACTGAGAAACCCGTATGATGAGCTCAGCTGATGCACCGCTCCACCAGCTGTCGGCTGATTGCTGCTGGCTAGTCTGAAGGAGCTGAGTGGGGTAACCATGGGGGGAATGCCTCTCTTTGAGGGAGAAGCTCAGGAGTTTGGAAACTGCAGCTGTCGATAGCTTTGCCTTTTGACTCGACTCTCTCAGCGCTTGCATTACTGCAGACACACCACCAATCTGCCCATCAAACCTCTGCTCTATTCTCTCCTCACTCATGAAAAAACCCCTGAGATTCCTAAATTTCACCTGGGGCAGGACCTCGTCCCAGACTCAGAAGGGACTCTACCTTTTTCCGTCTCAAGTCCCTGGTTTTGGATTTAGAGGTGCTGATTTGTGGTGACCACTGTCGGCTACCTGCATGCTGGATTTTGTTGTTTATAAAGTCTTGAGTATTCTTTTGTAAAAATATAATCTCAAATACTAGAAGCCGACTTCTGGACTGAATCCTGATTGATGGCGACTCATTTTGTTCTAACTAGTGTTTGGGTTGAGTGCTAAACTGTTACCACAAGTTCAAAATTTGAATCTTTTGTTCTTCGAATCATTTTGTTTTTACTTTTGCTCTTTCTGGCTGTAAAATATGCAGATTGTCACTAAATCACTACTATGTTTTGGTTATGAAGACTTTTGATCTTAATCTATAGTAATGTTAGTTTTTTGAGAGCAGGCCCACTCCTTTGGAGGAAAAGTGGCTGTGGTGCAGGACTCACAGTAGCTCCTTTTCAGATGTTTCTTCTCAAAGTTATTTAAAGTGTTTGTTAATGTCCTTCCTGCTGCGAATGCTGATCAAGCTCTGCACTTGTGGCAACATGGGCATGTCAGCATATCCACTAATAATTCTGGAAACCAACAATGATAAAGTGGATGATAAAATCCTAATCTCTTAATAGACTATTATAAAGAGAAGAACCATTTTCATTTGATGAAATGTCGGTTTGTGGGAATAATGTACAGATCCCCTCCTTACTAAACTATTTTAAAGATTGTTTAAATCTATTCTGCTGGAACACATTTTATCTGGAATGGTGTTCATCAGTTTGGGACCATCGTTATCTCGGGTTTAATTGTATTTCAACAATCCACTCACAACTTTCCAGACTTTTTACAGTCAAGCTGAGTTTTCAGCCGATGTGTGGATAGTAAATGCGTGTAACACCAGGGTGTTGAAAAGGCAAAGCAGTTAATTCTTTTTTTTTTTTTTTCCTCTACCGATTGGTAATGCTGTGCAGTGCATTTAGTCTGGTGCTGAGCCTCAAGAGCTAAAGTGGAAATTGGCAGGAAGTGGAACCCAGAGACGAAAAATGACTCGCCTCAAAATAACTTTAGAATTGATTTGTACTGCGAGCGCTGGTGCACTTGTTTTCTTTCTGGTGATTGGCAATCTGATCAGCTGATCAGTGCTGCTGCTCTGGCCTTGAGGTTTATTGCTTTTTTTTTGGATGGGCTCCACCTCATTCATACATATATCAGCAGATGTTACATGGCTTCTCTCCTGCCCAGTTGAGACAACATAAAACTCACCATGCAAAACTGGAGAGCATCACAGGTTTATATGAAAATCGAATGTCCTCTCCTGGAATAAACAAAAAGCTTTTGCTGGTGCATAATAAAAAGACTAGTCAAAGTTTTCTTGTGTAACACATTATAAATTTAGGTAACTTAAGCTTTGTATCTTAACTGCAGGAGACGTCATGTTTACAACCCCTTGTTTGTATTCGTGGCGACATTTTCCTGTCGGCTTACGATGTTGCTTGGAACGGCCTCAGACAAAAGCCGAGCAGCTGTTTTCCACCTCTCTGTTTCTGAGGATTAAGATGCTAAATCGGAACAGAGACGCTGAATCCATAAATAAGGCCAGAACTAAAGCCGAAAAAATTCAATGAAGCGTCATGAATATGTTTATTAAAAATAATGTCTGGACTTTTGCTTTATGAAAGTCAGTATTTACAGTTTAAAATGAAAGCAACCTATTTAAGAATGTATTTAATAACTTGTTTAATATACAAACAAATAATGCATTGGTAAGTTGTCTGAGGAAGAGATGAATGTGCAGTTAAGTGGGATCAGGACCATTAAATCATTTTCCTTTGCAATTTGTATCTAGGTAAAGTCTTCCTGCTGGCTTTTCTGGTGCCCGTTTCTGTGCAGGTCCGTCACATTCAGACTACAGAAAAGCACAGGACAAACACTCCTTATATACTCTGAAACCTAATGGAAATGTATCATAATGTTACTGGAGAAGAAGAGAGTACCTGGAGTAAGCCTATGCATGCACAGGGATGGACTGGCTGGGACTTACAACCAGAGTTAAAAGTGCAAACAATGCAGGAATAATAACACAATTATTTTAAGCTTTTGCTGAACTTTAAAATGTTATTCTCCTTTTAGATTATGCTCTCAAAACAAACAGTTAGCTTATACAATGAAAACTATCTGCTGACAAACACTGACCAAAAAATGAAATGGGTTAAAAAATGTAAACATTTTAATCATATTTTACAACTTTTATCACCAAATAGGGTTTGCATAAGTGTCTTAAAGTGGAGATTTTCTGCATCTTAACTGGACTTTGAAATGAATTTCTAACCAAACTGCCACCAGATGTTTAATTTAATTTGTTAAATATCTGTGCTGAACAGATTTAACCTTAAATCCAACCAGTACTTTAATGACTTTGACAGATTTTTATTGAATTAGATTAAAAACTGTTTGCAGAATTGTAATATGCTTATAAGCAGCATCACAGACCTAAAATGGTTCCATGTTGTTTTTCCTGACTTTGTGCCTGCATGTGAACAAATCTGAATCACTGAGTGCTTTTGAATATGTCTGCATGCTCCCACAAAGCGGCTCAAAGACAGCTCAGCTAGAAAATCTCCTCTAATAGCTGTAATTTTATCCCATCTTTTCTGCACATCAATGGACATTGCACTATTATTTTGAAAAACTCACACGGCACAGGACAAAATGACAAGAAAAAGACCTGGAGAGTAGATAATGAACAACAGCAATTTCAAGACAAAATGATCCATGTTTTTGTGGACTCAACTGATTCTCCTTTGTTGACTTTGTCAATACAGCCGTGATGTCACGATATCTTGATTTCTAATCGTCTTTCATCAGCCCTGACAAACTACCTAAAGCAACTCCATGTCCTACTTTAGTACTTAGAGACTTGCCTTAACGAGGAACATAAATACTATAAAACTAGTCTCAGAGTTGTTGAAATAAAGGTTAGCGTAATTCTTTGCAAATTCTGAAACATTGGTTAATCCTATTTGCGTTTTTCTATTTCCCCAAAATGTAATAATTTAAGTTAGAAATAGACTAGTTAATCAGTGAATCTTTCAAAGTGCCTTTGCTCTGCAAGACAAATTCGCCCATTCATAAAGACAACCAAATGGTGTCTCACAGGTTTGGGGAAACGTGGGCTTCAATATCTTGGTCAAGGGAGGGACAGGAACTCGTACTGTTCAGTGAGGTGAAGAGTCCTGAGATATAGTTACATGTTACAATAGCACAGCATTGAGCCCAAAATGTCTCAATGCTAATGTTAGCACCCAGTCTACATTTCTACAGAAGTATTTTTTCAAAGAATTTATGTGAATGATCAGGGGTTCCTGAAACACTTAAAAAGTGAATGGATTTAGTAGCACTTTGCACCAGTCTGATGGTTAAAAAAACTAAGTAGCAGATTTAAAACAACATATCTGTGTAATATGTCTATTTATTCAATAATTTAGCTGGAAATGTTACTTATATTGCTGATATATATATATATATATATTTTGATTAAATGCTGTTAACAGACCTTTAAAAATTTTAATCAAGTCTCAGCACTGATTAGAAAATATAAAGTTATGATGTTCTTCCCTAAATTTAACCCAGAATTCACTGTTGGTATGAGGTTAAACTAGGTGAACCATCATGTTAGGTGAAGTTCTAGATGTTCACATTTGTTTTGATTCAACATGGTGAACTGAGTTGAAGTAACAGCTGGGTCAGATCGAGCCAGGAGTGCATTAGACATCAAGAGCAGGAGAAAGACAGATGTTACCTGAAACTCCAGATGTTCCACGCGGCTGAATGTCAGCTTGGTGTGTCAGCGGCTGATAAAAAGCTTGTTTGTGAGATCGTACTCCTGCCCTGGCCTCTAAAACAGAAGAACCTGAGAAAATGCATACATGGGTTGTTGTACACGTTTGAAACCTTAACATCAGTTTAGTTCAATGCAATTCAAGTCTTTAAATAGCATAACAAATATTACAAAATAAATTTATGCATGAAAATATAGATTGAAAAACAATTTGATCTTAGTCATAAAACAGAAAGAGGGAAGACAAGTGAGCCACAGACTTCACAGAAAACATGGTGACGGTCAAAGGATCAACTCCCATGTAATAATGTCAAAGTGTGTGGCCATCTGCCAGGACTGGGGTAAGGGGGTAAATATAGCGCTTTTCTCCTTATGCTAACCACTCATTCTCCTGGATGGAATCACAGTTCAAAAGATTATTTTGGCCTTTATTAAACATTAAATGGACAGGAAATGAGGTAAAGAGAGACCAGGAACAGATGTGACAGATGCTCCGAGACCGGGGATGGGTAAACGGTTAAGTGCCTTGCTCAGGGACACATTGTCATGTGGCAGAGGGAAGCTGCATTGAACCAACAAGACAACTCTGTACTTGAGACTACAATGCCCACTGAAGCACAAACAGGGGTTTGTGAATTCCATTATTAAACCCAAATGGAAATAAGATGCTACCGGAGTTTTTAAGGAGTCATAGGTGATGATGGCTATGGGAAGGATTTAACTTCAGTCTACGAAGATACACTTTTGTTTTACCGTCGTCTTGTCAAGAGGATGCTCTGTGTTGCTCAATCATTTCTAGATGCTATTTGCACTCACCAGAACAGAACTATTTTTATCAGCTTATTAAGTATCTGGTTCAGATGCTGCTGCCTCATCAAAGGACACTTGAAGATATTGTATTGTCTACAAAAGACGTTGGAAACATCTCCAACATCTTAGTGCCAACTCTGCAGTCTTATGGTTACCAGAGAAATGTCTGCTAATTCCCTTCCCATAAACCACTCAGTACTTTGATTAAACCTAATCTTTTGTCCAATTGGACACAAAAATATTTATACCCACCACCACTTCTGATGCAATCTTTTCACAGGCCAGACTAAAGTCTAACACAGGAGTCTCAGGCTATCATATTGATATGATTCAGGTGTGTTTAACCAGGGAGACATCTAAAAGCTGCTGACCATCGGACCTTGATGCGTTGAGTTAAAAACGGTGCAGCAGAGACAGAGGAGATGCAGGAAAGCTCAACCTGTTGCAGGGTAAACCTTTCTAACATCCGTTATTGTGGATATACAATTCCTGAGAAACTTACTGTCTTTTGAAGGATCAGCAGTCAGAAGCTCGTGATATAATACAGGTATAAAACAATTTGAAGCATTCAGGCCAGTTTCAGGTGTCCTATGGTACCTCATATGATATTCCTTTTAATGTGAATTTTGTTTACATCTTACTGAGTTGTTGGACATTCATAGAAGTTTTTGTTTAGTTTTTTTCTGAAGCCTTTGAGGTTCTTAAGACATGAACACAAAGGGAGTACAATAATTACTGTTTTTTCTCTTCCACCCACCCATTCTGTTTTTATGATAGCCACCCTTTCAATAGTGTTTTATAGTTAACCACATGACCAGCTATATTCATCTGGTAACAATTAACTTGGTTTCAATAAGTCAGCAAAGATTTTTGGGGGGTTTCTGTCACCGGAGCTCTTTTTCTTGCTGATGTGAGCACTCTGCTGTGCATAAGAGAGTAAAAGCTGAAGGGATGGCCTATGATTCAGTGTATTTTTGCACGTCTGTGAGTGCCAATCTATAACGTCTGTATGCGTGTGTGTGTGTGTGTGCAGTAGCCAGGCAGCTGAGAGAGATGGCAGCCTGTCTGTCTCTGTTAGTATCTTTACCCTGCCAAGGATTCTCTGGCTCTGAGCCTGCAGCTCCGGTTCTCACAAACACACATGCACACAGACGCTGCATGTTGACATACATCACTTCCCTCCTGTACACATAAAGAGACATCGGCACAGACACGCTGAACCGCACATTGACTGGAACACACATCAGTGCTCACAAACAATTACAAACTCTGACATAAACTTGCACACACAAGCATTATGCCGACACACACACACACACACACGCAAAGACAATGTCAGCAACATGCCACTAAAAGAGAACTCTATTATTTTTAAATGAGTTTTAGATGTTCTGATTATCTGCCAGACTCCAAAACTTGGTGTCTGTGGTTCAGGCATCAGTTCATTCCACCTTCCTTTCCTGGGAACAAGTGATGGAGAAATTCACAAATCCTCTCCTCCTGAAGCAGATCCCCCGGTTCATCTGAGGACACATGGGTGAAATAGGAGAGCTTTCAGTGCAGAGAAAAGGTGATTGTTCTGTCCTTCTCAGAACATTGGATGTCTCATTTAATTGCTAAAGGCAAAAGCAAGTCATCTTTCTGAAGAATCTCTTTTTTGGGTGATCCACTGTACAATTCAGTGAAACACAGTTCCTTTATACAGGTGACAGTGTGAATAATAAAAAAAAATGTTAAAAATGACTTTTCCAAGAAATGGAGTCGTGGGTCAGGAACTGGACACTAATCCCAAATCACTCCAAACACCATTTACTGCCTTTTATTATTATTTTTTTTGTGTGTTTGTTTTTGAGGCACCAGTGGCTTAGTGGTTAGTATGTAGAACAGAAAATGGACAAGAGAAGAGAGGAAGTTATTCATCAAAGGTCCCGGGATCAGGAATCAAACCCAGTATGGCGGCGCTGAGGAGGAACGGCTTCATATATTTATTCATTCATTCATTTAACCAGGTTCAAACTGCACCGAGTTTAAGATCTCGTTTTGGCAGAAAATCTGCAGCACAACGTCAAAATACTTGCAGAGGATAAAAATACTTAAAAGGTGATTGGACCATCAAAACAAACAAAACTATTTAAGACGCTGGTTAATAGATTGACTGTTGCTTATGTTTATGTGGGGCAAGATGGATGGGTGGATAAAGACTGGTTGGAGTGATATCTGGTCAGACAAAAAAAGCTGCATAGAGAATGTTGACAGTCGTTCCAAAATCTTCTCATAAAGTGATGACGACTTGGTTTTAAAAACTAGGATTTCCTGCAGATGGGTTAGTTGTCAGCTAGGAAAACCTGTGTGTGTGTATATACATATATATGTGAGTGTGTAGGGACAACTGTTTCCAGTTTTTTGTCAGTAGTTGTTCCCCAGCTGGCTATTGAAGGGTGAAAAGCAGGATCACCTTCAGGTAATCATAATGTTTGCCTTCTCCACTTCACCTAGTGCTGCAGTGATCCTGCTGGCCGCTGTGTGCAATCACGTGTTTTTGTCTTGCAACCAAACCTGGCTCCGGCACAGGGGCACTGCGGTAGTGAGATCTATATGTGTGTTCGAAAGAAGAGGAGGCTCAGAGGGACGCAAAGCAAATTTAGCATGGAAAGAAAGACGAAAGTAATGCGGTGAAAGTGAAAGAGATGAATTGGAGGGAAATACGAGGCGCCGCTTTGTGTGCATGTTTTTGTATGTGGGTTAGTGTGTGTGTGAAAGAGAGAGAGGGCACAGAACAAGGAAGCAGTTGAGTTTAGGGTTGTGGAAAAGGGACCTCTCAGTTTTAACAACAAAAGGAGGGCGATGATGGAGAGGAAGAAAAATTGAGTGTCTCTTTATGTGTGTGTGTGTGTGTAGGCTTTGCAGTAGAGGGATAACCTCCTCCGGTACATTCCTGTTTGGGATTCAGTCAAGCAGGGTTTATCAGACGCATGCACACCATGATGACACAGAAGAAAATACACTTTTCACACAAACCCTTCCCGTCTTTAATTGAATCGCTCTGTTCTCCTGTCAGTCCCTCAGCCCCTGAATGTCAGAGCGCCTCTGCAGCTTGGAACAAAACCCCGTCGATTTCCAAGGTGCCTAATGTAGGTTAGCCCCAGACGATCAGTCAAAGTTAAGAGTGCATGTGCAAGTATCCTTTTCAAAAAATGTGAATATCTGCATAGACTAAAGTTATTAAATGGCCCATCCCCTGTTGTTTGCCTCCCACCCCCGATGCACACACCCACACATGCAGAGTATGCAGCAATAAAGAGAAGTTTGCTTTAAGGATTAGTTCTGGTAATATCCCCAACAAAGCCTTTGGAAATGGGAAGCTCCTCTAGGGGAAACGTAGCATGAACACTTTCCCCACCAGAGAAATTGCTCTTTTCTAAGTGGATGAAAAGACAGACTGAAGGATGCAGGCAGAAATAAAATCCTGGTTTCTACATTTATAACTTTTACATCAAGTTGACCTATTGATTGGATGAAGAAACATCCAGTGAAGGAAAAACGTACAATTCATGAAGCCAGTAACTCACAGCTGCAAATGCTGGAAGACTTTCGAGTTTTGTATATTAATTCTAGAAGCTCAAACCTAAAAGTATCAGACACTGATCAAGTGTTTTTCTCCCTGCAGATTCAGAGGATTCCTTTTATTTTAGGACTTTCATTAAGTTTTATTTTATTTAAACAGAACTGAAGTAAAGGCATAAACAATGTCAAGAGCTTTGCTACAGCTATGCCTGTAATGTTAGTGGAAGTTTTGTTGCTTTGCATGAAGTTTCTTCTCATTTGTGCATCATTACGTGCTCAGGCTGAGCGGAAATAAAAATGACAAATAGGGTAAAAAATCTTTACTTGCAAAAAGAAGACAAATATAAAAAAAAAGAAAGCAAATAAAAGCCAAAGTCTAATTGAAATGCAGACCACAAAACACGCTGTAGCCTCAATAAGGTTGCAGAATTTAATGCCGCCTTGAGAGAAAAACTAGCGGGGAGGAAATATAAGAGAGAGAATGAAAGAGCATATCCCTCATCAATACATACTGTATATAAAGAGACACCGAGGACTGAGTTTCACTCAATACGTACATTAACCACCATGAAAGCTCCAGAAACCTTTCCCAAAAATTTGTGAAATGACACACATTGAGAGACAGAAGACAATTAATTGTACGTTTATCTTACCTAAATTCAGGCCACACATGAAGAATCAGGGCCAACTTTTACATCTGTAATTCATTTAGTCAAGTGAAATGAGATAAAGAATAATAAGTTATTATTAGTCAGAAACAGAAATAAGCACTACAACAGTAAAACTGAGTGATGTCAAAATATTTACCTGAAAGCTTAAAACCTATTTCAGATCTGAAAAATACAACCTGAGCAATGAACCTAAACTGAAAACACTCATGTTTTTGGCAGATACTTTGGTTTCAGCAGCATTTTCAAAAAAAAAAATCAACAGAATCAAGATGAAGGCAGTGGAGTCCACAACCTGAAAGATTTATCTCCTCTTGTCCTGAATATGTCTATTAAAATACCAACAACCTCTGACCAGAACAAAGAGTGTAGAGCTTTAAGAGATCAGAGATACAAGCTGGAACTTCACTGCACAGAACCAGAACTGAGATTTTAAAATGAATCCTATATTCTTTTGGCAGCTGAAGTAAAGAGACTAAAACTGAGGAACTGTAATATGTTGTCAACACCAGCGGTGGCCAAGTCCATCCTGCAACTTTCAGGTGCATCCCTCCTCCAGTGTATCTGGATTAACGTTCTGAATGACTGCTGACGAGGAAATTCAGTCATTTGACTGAGGTGTGAAGTCATTAGGAGAGATGCCGGGTTCACCCTGGACAGGTCACCAGGACAACATGGAGACGGAAAATAAAAACAACCCAACACACACACCTTCAAACCGTCAAACGATTTGAAGAGACGAACAAACCCAACAGTTATGTTTTTGAGCTGTGGAGGGAAGTCGCGGTACCCGGGGAGGATCCATGCATGCAAGCTGTAAGGAAAGACCTCAGGCCGAGATTCAAACCCAGAAATTTTAAGGTTCTTATTTTTTTGCTTTCCTTTGCCCCAACCATATTAGAGGACTGCTTACAAATAACCCTGGCCAGACGAGTGCCTGTTCTTTCTTCAACTATTTTCCATCCATCCAAGATGTACTTTATTGTGCCAATAAATTCTTGGGCACATTTTAAAAAATAACATAAAATATGTTGAGCTGAATAGTCAAGAGACACTGGAGAGGCTCAACCTCTTCAGTCACAAAACATCCTCATATCTAAAGCTGCTCCCCCTCTCAGAGTGCTGAGTACAAAAGAATATAGATTAGTTGTGCACATAACCAAACTCAAACATGCCATGATGCTAACTTTTTTGAGGCAACGTAAAGTACCAGATAAAAATAGGCTCAGAATGCCAATTAAAAGTGATAAGAAATTAGGAAAGGGAATATCTGGTGACCGGAGGGAAAAACTATTACCATTCGATGTGATGACGCCGCAAAACGGAAACGATTTGTTTAAGCAATCAGTGATTTTTACCATAATCAATCACTGACAAAAGAAATCAGCAGCAGAGTGAAAAAATGTCCAGTAATTATAGTTTGAGTAATGCAAAAACTTGAATGTGACATGTTTTGCAGATTCATTGACTATCATTTTTTTTTAAAACTATGTTGTTGCTTTGCCTAACAACATAGGCAAAGCAACAACATAGTTTTGTTGTTGCATGCACACACTCTTTCTGGAAAGCTTTTCGAATTATGCTCAGACTGAGCTGTGTTGGCATCTTGCTTATATGCACTAAAATGTAAATGGGACATGAATTCAATGAAGCCGGTTCTGCACAGACAGCACCGGATATAACAATTAAAAATGTAATGACTAGCAAACAATATATTGCAATTATACTGATTTCTATCTATAAAATAGATGCAGTGTGAACCAATCGGCCTCTCGAATACATTAGCTGGAACTTAACTGTCTGGCTTTCTATTATCTCTGTGCTGCACGTTAGAAGGCATGTAGGATTGTTCTGATTAATGAATTGGTAAATACTTTGAGAAATTCATTCTATCGTTCTGTTGCTTTGTGATGTTAGTTTACCACCTTTCTTATTGATTGAGCTGTTGGATGTAAAACATCCAGATTGCTTTGTTAGTTATGGATACAGTGAGTGATGAGCTTAGCGCTCTGTCACCTCTGTGACGCTCATGTTTCAAAGGCAGAAAGTGTCGCGCTTTGTGTTGGATCTCAGCCACTTCATTGATGCAGAGGCCATGAATATTTAACCACATATGTTAATGTTTTCCCAGTTGTGGTTCAGTGCAGTTTGTTCAGAAGCAGAACCGGTATGCCTGTTCTTGATTTATCTGATGTATATCAAATGTTCTTTTGCATTCAATAGAACTGAAGTTATTGTTTCAAATCAGATCTCAGGCCTGAACACGGTCAGAAGATCTATTCATCGATCCACCCCAAAGGCCTGCATCCACACGCTCAGAAAAGATTCACTGACAGTATTAATAGCAATTGTGTCAAATCTCAAAGAGTAGAGTAAACTGGAGTTTTTAAATTAACACTAAAAAACTAAAAGAAAAATGTGTGAGTGGAAACTATTTCCCACTCGCATAAGGCATGGGCCATTGGGTGCCCAGTGGCATGGTTTTGTATCTTGTACCAGTCCATGGGTGAGATGGAAGTGTGTTACATTGACCTGTGTTACATTGTCCTGTGTTTTATTAAAGTAAATATTTCTGTCAATGCAATTAGTAGCATATGATATTTAAAGGCAGGTGCTCATGGGGCATTCTGCTTGATCAGGTGCAAGGCAGGATGTCAATACACAGACCAAACTAAGGACATTTCAGAGTTGCTTGTCCACATTTCTTTAGACTTTCTCTTAGATCTAAAAGGTTTTATTAAAAGTCACCAGACAGGAAATGGGTGGAGAGAGAAACGGCAAAGACCTCAGGATGGCGAATCGAGCCAACGACGGCTGCATTGAGGACTTCAGCCTCTGCATGCGACACTCACTCCAGCTCTGCACCAAAAGCACCCTGTACGTCCACAATTTCATCCATGTTTCCCACCATATTTAAGATATGATATAAATTGTGCAACGTTATTTCTAAATAGTCCACATATAACCTTGTGTTGGTAGGTTTGAAGTCTATGCGTACTCTTTCCGATCATCAGATTGTCCAAATCTTGGGATGTGTTTTATAAAGGGAAATGCTTTAAAATTCTCCACCAGTTTATCCCTGATCTGTCTGGATTATTTACAAAATACTGACACTTTAATGCAAAGTTGGCACTTTTAATGGACTTTCAATGGAACTTTTAGACCAACTTTGCATTAAAAGTGTCATTATTTATCAAAATGAATAATAGTGTTACTATTTGTGTCATGCTTGACAGTGTCATGTCGGCCTTATGCCGTCCAATAAAGTGTCACCGACCAATTTAAACAAAAGGAAGGAATGAGAAACAAAAAATGTGAAAAGAAATTGAAATCAGATTAAGCTTTTCATACCTCTGTATGTTCGCTAAATCATCAGTGCAACACTTTTCACTTTAAAACCTGTTAATTCTTGACAATAAAAAGTCAAGAAAATAATGTTAGCCCAACCTAAGCTAAAAATCCTTTTCAGTTATTTTCACTCCATAAATATGTTTAATCCAGTTACCTAAACATAAATTCATTATTTTGTTTGACAGATATTTTCCTCCATTTGTGGTATAGTCACATATAATAATGGATATTATTATATTCACACTTATCTCACAACCACATTGTGCTTTTTTTCTGCAGACAAAATGACTAAAATGAAAAAAAATCATTCATCTACAATCAGGCAAGTCAAAGAGCTGAAAATAGAAAGTTCAAAGAAGGCTGAGGTTAAATTTAGCTTAAGGTTGTCATTGATGCTGTGAATAAAGAAAGAACAGGGACAGTCGCAAGCGCTAAAAGCCGAGTGTGAAAGAAAGTAAGCAACATAAAAGGACAATGATTGGAAAAGCAGAATGTAAGGAGGAGAACAGGGAGGAAATAACCATTTGAAGTAGGGCCAAAAAGTGCAAAGATGATTACAAAGAATAAATGAAGGGGTGTAGGTGAAGGACAGGAAAGGAAAAGGGTAAAGGAGGTGAGATGAAAAAATCTCTTAGCATATTTATTCAAGAAGAGAAGGTTGACAAAGTCAGAAGGCTGGAAGAAGGTAGGGACGGATGGATTTAATTACAATTTTTCTGCTGTATGTTTTCCAAAAACAATTGGAAAAAAAAGATTTAAAAGAACAAAAAAAAAACAATAAAACAGCTAAAGGCTCAATGCTCTGTTCTCGTCTAAACCACTTTAATAAAGCGTTGTCTGCATATGGCAGAGACTCGGGGGCATGCTGTATATTACAGTGAGAGAAGAAACGGAGGAAAAACAACCAGGTTGGCAGTCGAATTGTTCATTTTCTAACTGGGCTGTTTTACTCTTGACTGATTGTCTCCTGGGAATGTTTTAGTGCTGCAACTCTTTATTCCTTCCTGTCTACATACTTGGAAACAAATCAAACAATATTCTGATAGCTCATGTTGAATTTATTCACATCATCTCTGCAACGAAGATATGTTCAACTCATATTTCAGACTGAATGAAGTATAGAAGTAGCCCATTTTCATTTTCTGTCACAATGAGGATGGAAGAGGCTTTTTCATGTTGCAGTGTCTAACTACACAGGAGAACTTTCTGGAAAATTTGGGAAAAAAGTCGGGTCAAAGGTCAAATGGCATTAAACTTGAAAAATAAGTCTAATATCTGGTTTCCAGATGCTTATGCATCATGTCTTCTTTCGTTCACGTGAACGTGAAACATATGCTTGTAGTAATGTGGACAGTGGGATTTCACTGCAATCCGGTCAATGACTTGGGCTGCAGTATTGTAATAAAACTTTAGTCTACAGCATGTAGCATCTTTTTCCTTCAACGTCGCCACACAGCATCAAGAGAAGACGGACTGCAGACACCACAACGTCCAGCTGAGTGCAAGTTGGATTTCTCATACTTCAGTTTAACAATATGATGATGCAATGAAAGATTACATTAGTCTTAATTAGAAACTGGAGGAAAAATCTTGGAACAGCAAAGGTTTCATCTTTTGTTTATAGCAGGAAGGTCAAACAAATGTTCAACCAATTAAACTGTTGGAATATTAATAGTTCAATGAGTATATCTTGAAATTAAATAATGGTAAGCATCTTTTCACATTGACGTAATTTGGCAGTATACAGATAAAACGGCTCTGATTTGAGGGATAAAATATTATGTAAGTGCACAAGTGTTATCTTGAAGGTTCTGTTTGTCCTTTCAGAGTCTTGATGGGCCAAAGACAAACTTATGATGGGCAGAATTTGGCCCTCAGGCTTTTAGTTTGACACGTGATTTAGAATATGCCAAGAGCAAAGTTTCTCTGTTTTAGTCTCTGCAGCAGACTGACCTTGTTTGTTTGGATGATGCATCTGATTTAAATTAACTAGTTTGTCATCAAGACCTATAGGAACTTATTTATCAGCAACCATTTAAAACCAGGTTGTCAACCAAAAACAACAAAACATTTGAATATTCAGGATTTAGTACCCAGATATGTAAAAAACTGGCAGAGAGTTTATTTTAGCAGCTGAAGAACACAGCATGCAGAGTGAGGTTAAAAAAAGGCCTTTCGTCCCTCCAAATATGCCACCACACACCAAAAGGCTGCTGTGGTTATTTCAAGTCACTCCCTCTAAAGATAACTGGGTTAAAAATTCTGCAGGAGGCTGAAATATGTGACATTTTCTAGATTCTAAAAGCAAATTTCCTGTTCTATACCATGTCTTTTGCTTGGGTGTTTGTCCTCCTTTTGCACACAGCAACAACTCAAGTGTCATAAGTACGGGTCTCTGGTGCTGTGTACTGCTGGTGGTTTTCGTAAGTGGCTCAGCTTGTTCACAAGGCTCAATTTAATTATAATTTTCCTGAGCGTGTATGTGCCCCATGCTGGAACAGTGATTAAGACTTTGACTAAAAAAGGAGCCTCCTGTTTGAATTGATTTTTATGCTGCACAGCCTCCTTTCTTCCCCCACGCTGCCTAATCTTGTTCCTTTAAGCTCTCTGCCTGCCTTCCTTTAACATTTTTGTCTTTTACCTCCTCACATCTTCTGTTCTTCCTGAATACTACTGCCATCTTTAATTTCATATTGTTTTGCTGGAACCATCATCAAGTCTACAAGTCAATTGTGTTTTTCTTGATTGTTTTAAAAAGTAAAAATAATTAAGATTTCAGTTATTTAGTAACTGAAATTTGAGGGATATCCCAGACTAATCAGTGAGGATATTTTAACAGAGAAATGTACTGAATGAAAGGAGAGGCCGAACGTGGGCTGTGTGAAAAGAGCATTGCGCATAAAATGAGAATTATTGTTGTGCATCCCGCTTTGCTTGGAAATGGCCGCTGACAGAGAGGCTCCCGGTTTTGGTAACCAGACAATGGCTGCATCTTTCATTTGGAGGAAAATGTGAATTCAATTGCTGGGTTTGTTTGGCTACAAATGATATGCTAAGTTATCCAAAGAACAGCAAACATCAGAGAAATTGTATGATACTCATCTAATGTTTACTTTTCTGCTTATCTTGCTGTTTGAACAGAGTAATTGACATTGGCCTCTGACAGAACAGAGCCTGTGAACGGATCGTTTTCATGCCCTGTGATTTAAGCATTTCATTACTTTGATTTGTGTTTGTGAAATGGTAAATCTGATCCAGACTGTGGTTGCAATTTCATTTACTAAAAGCATTAAAAAAATCCTAATTTTCTTCTCTTGTATTCTGATGTGTCTGATTCCTCTGAATTGATCTGATCTGGGGTCATTTTCTGCATGTCTCTGTCTCTCTCTCTCTCTCTGTTGATGGAAAAAAGGCCACAAGTGCCACAAATCACTTTCAAAAAGTCAATTATGTTTCTCTGATTTTAGCCTCTCATCACTGGACCCAGTTAAATCCTGCGCATGATTTAAAGGAGAGGGGGAATTATGTATTTTCCAGGCACATGGTGCTATTTTATAGCACAATTCAGTAACTATATTACCTTCAGTTTTTATAAAAAAATGCTGTATATATCAAACATTATTTAAAAGCAATTAGAGTTTTATAATTGTTGCCTTTGGGCCTCTGTCTCTTTAAGAAGCTCCTCATGTTGCATTCAGGATCAGGTGTGAACTTCTGTCTACTTCCATTGAGATTGTACTGGTGTCAATTTATTGAGGATTTGACTTTAATTTGAAACGATCTGATCCTGATTTTCTTGTGCAGAACCGACATTTGTTGTGAATTTGGGCTACTGCATACATAAACTTGAATAATCTACTGTCTCCTATTTCAATAATATGCTTTTTTGAACCAATATTTATTGCATCCTAGATCTTTTTGGAAGACATTTAATTTTGTAAGTTAAATATAAAATTACTTTATATAGTGACTCATCTGTGTTGCTTGTTGATTTGCTCGTCTTTCAGTTAAGTGCATCATAGTCCAAACATTACATGTTTGTGGCCAGTTGATCATAAATGCCAATTCTTTCTTGGTTTTGCATGGAACTTTTGATCCAACACTGACTTTATGGAATTATGAACTAGTCAGAATTATAAGCAGAATAATAGGCATTAACTGACCCTAGTAATAACCCACATCTTACAGAACCTCTTTGCAACACAACTACATGTTGCATCTTAACACCATCAGCCACGGTCTTTATTAAACCTGCAGTCACAGGTCTTCAGAACGACTTTGGTTTCCTTCTCACTCATATGCATAAAATTCACATCAAACTCATTGATTGCAGTTTGTAGAGTTTTGAATTTTTCTTACTTGTTTTATCCCAGCTTATAACACCAAACACATTTGATCAAAATGCAAAATATATGTAATTTTTCTTCAGTTATCTTAGTTCTAAAGTAGTTTGACTATCCCAAGCAGTCATTTCGTAGAAAAGAAAAAGACAATGGTTAATTGTATTAGTCAAATTGTCTATACTTCATGAACAGTTTATTATAATCAAAACAAACAAAAAATGCAAGTATACAAAAGTTTTAGTAACTTATGACTGTAAGTGAAGTAACTGAAAGGTAACCGTTATAAATTGAGCTTAAAGTAGAAATGCACCAGCTGAAAGGCTTTGGGAGACAGACGCCTCGGAAGCAACATTATTATTCTGCATGATGTTTTATTATATGATGACCTTCCAATGTTTCTTTCATCTTATTGAACTATTTTCTTAAAATGTAAATGTGAATCTTCACAAAAAAAAATTACATATACAAAATACCAATATCCACATTGGAATTGTGATTTAATGAAATGGTTTTTTTCTTCTTTTCATCGGCGACCTTAAATCCCAGGAGAAAACTGTTTACATCAATCCACAGCAGCGCTTCTTTTCCAGAGCTGCAAAATACGGTTCGGTAAACACGAGGCTGAAAACAATTTTGTCTGAGTACAGTGACATGGCTGCACACCTTCGGTAAGCTTGCGAATGTTACTGGTTCTTTGGATGAAAGTAGTAGATTTAAATTCTCAGGAGTTTTGCTTTGGGATTGGAATAAAATGAACAGGGGAGCCTTTAATTACTTCATTCAAATTTTGGTAAACTTGTTGGGAAAAAAAAAAAAAATCTCCGTAAGAGTTGTGACTTTGTCTTAAAGAAAATGTGGGAGAGCAAAAGATTAGGATGATGGCATAGAAGCTCATCTCCAAAGTAAGCAGAGAAAATACCGTTGTAGACGTGACAAGAACGTTTTGACTGGTGTAATGCAAATAAAGAGTTTTAAATTGATTAGGGAAAAGGATATAGACAGATCTTTGTAATGTCATGTAACATAAAACGTTTAAGATGTTTCAGCTTTTGAGAAATGCCTTTGTTTAAATTATTTAAATTCATAATAATTTGTTGGCAAACAAATCAACACAACTTAAATGCATTATTATCATTTATTAATAAAGAGCTATTTTCATTTGAAAAACCATCAAGGACAGATGAAGAGCCACATTTGTGAAAAAATGGAGTGAGAGGAAAAGTTAGCTAATAAGTGTTATTGTCTAGGAAGAGGAATGTTAGTTTCCTCATCCACTCAGCTACATTTCATGTTTTAGGATTGGGATGACAGCCCTCTTGTGGTAATGTGAATTATGGCTGTAGAGAAGCTATGAAATATGATGGTATGACCAAAAACAGATACAGAAATACAATACCTTAGATATCTGATTAACTGTCATGAGAGAAACATTTTAATTAAATGTTTTATAAAGACAGAAATGTTCTTTTATCCTCTGTGGATAATCAGAGGAAATTAAAAAGTCCTCTCTTCTTGTCCCCTCGTTATTTGTCTATATCTTCCCACAAGTTTGAGGAAAAACACATAACATTGCTGCCAAATACTAAAATAAATAATAAAGCATGACGTCGCTCAGAGCACAAAGCATAGAGTCGGACTGAATAGATTTACACTTCTGGATTGGGCACATTGTCATCAATACCTGATCTAGACATTTTTTCAATATCAGGTTTGATGCAGATATTAATATCCAATTGGTGAATCCCAAACTCTACTGTCACCTGTCCAGGAACAACAAATCTTGGGTGCAAAAAGAAACTTGGTTAAGTAGTTAAATTTTACTGTACTGTAATTATACTTTTTTGAATAAATTACAAACTTTTTCCCTCTGGAAAATGTAATGTAGCTATCCTAACTCCCAAACAGAAACCTGTCAAATCACTGAAAGTTCATCATGTAAAAAGCAGCATAGTTCAGCACAGAGTTCCTGTAAAAAGTGAGAACTCTTCATCCACAGTGTGCCCTGAAGTTTTGGGAAAGTGACGAGCAAGTCTTCTGGCAAACTGACCTAAAAGTCTGGGCAAAGTTTGTATGTAGATATATATTTTTACACATTATTACTTTGGCCTGGACAGATATTGGATCTGCGAGGAACTGATGCAATGCATTATTTTGATCTTATTATTTTGCCTTTGAAAGCTAAATTTATAAGGCAGATGTGACATAACTATATCTCAGAAGACTGAGCAAGCAGCTGCTTTATCTGGCCGTACTATCGAATGCTTATTTATAATGTGCTTGCAGGAGCAGATTACAGGACATGTTATCCTTGTTCAGTTTCCTTTCTTATAACAATGCTAAATATATCCATAACAATCCTCATTTCTCCTAATGAAGATTTTTTTTCTAAATATCCGTGTTTAATCGGAGGATGATTGAGGGATGCTGTGAGTAATGGGAGATTTGGGAGATTTGTGAAATAATCCCCTTGATGTTTCACACTAACAGGTAGACTTTTCACTGCTGTTCCTGTTCATATTTTCCAACGTTCATACCTGTTTCAGCTATCAGGCGGAAAGCATATACATATTCCGTTTTATAGTCAAAGTATCTGTAATAATGACGCTGGGTAATGGAGTGGAAACTTTCCTGTGTACTAAAAGCCTCTCTGCAGGTTAATGAGGTGTGTGTGAGTATGTGTGAGAGAGACAGAAGAGGCTAAACTCCATCCTCAGGGTATAACAGGAATAAATTAACATAAAAACAGCCATTTGTTTTGGTATGATGCATTATTTTACAATTGGGCTAAAATGACACAGGAAGGGGATGAGAAGTTTGTGGAGAAGATTGACCTTAAAACAGGATATTTAAATGACCTCTGGTCATCTGATATGAATCCTGGAGGAACATGAATCTGTTGATTGGTGTGATGAAATAATATGAACAGTTTCAAGGACGGTATCTAATCACCAGCTGTCCTTCTTTATGATCAGGAGGATTTTTACTTGCTTAATATGTTGTTGACATTTCTATTATCATTATTAGCCTGAACAGTCTTTTTTCTCCCCACCAATCTGGTACAGAAACACCCATGATATTGGAAGGACTTTAAAACATTCTGTAAGTGGTTTAAATACCTGTTTACACCAATTAAACTACTTCTATATTGCAAAAAATGAGTTTAAATGTAGACCTGTAAATTACAGCCCGAATGTCAGACTTTCACTGTTGAAGATGAATGTGTAGTCATAAATAACAGATAGTCCTGACTATTAAACTTTCAGCTGAAAGAAAAGGTCAGATAAGATAACGAGCACACAGATCTGGCAGAATAAGGCACATTTGAGATGAGCTGTAAACAGTCGGGCCTCTTCATAACCCGCCTCATGTTTTACTGTCAAGTCTTCGGCTCTCGTCAGAAATCACATAATTTGATCATTTTATAATTCTTTGTAGAAAATACTCCCATGATGGTGTGTCCATTAAAACGAAAAGGACAATGAAACAAAAACTATACCAGAGATAAAAAGTTTGAAAAACAAAATTGAAAAGCTACTGTAAGTCATATTTCTAAAAATATGACGATCGATTCTCCTCGTTCCACCAGAGCTGTATCTCCTGCTCCCTAATGAACTCCACCAATATAAATTAGGATTTTAGCTGCCAGTTTTATTGTGTAAAATGATGGTAGTCACCATGAAATGTTACAAAAAGAAGAATATCACAGAAGTGATCTGGTGACAAATCTTCCTATTCGTGTCAATAATGCGAATTAGTTGGAACTGAACTGGATTGTTTTTGTTTCATCTATTTACTGAAATGTGAAAGCGGCATTGATTAGATTCCAATTTTTATCATTTTGTCTGTTGTAACAGCGGCTCTTTGAATGTGTGTTTATCTGTTTTACACTGTGTGTCGTCAGTGGAAGCTGCGGTAAACAGCTGTGGATTTCGGTCTCTGCAGAGCGAGGAACGGCTGCCAGGCTCTGTCTGAGTCTGCTTGCTTTCTATTGCCTCATTCTCTTTGTCTATCTGTAAAATTCATAAAAACATAAAAACATTACCTTAATTATTATATCCCAAATATATTTTTTATTTGGGATAGACTTTCACAACTGCAAATATTTTTGGTTGATTTGACCTAATCAGATCTTTCTAGATGTCCAAATCCAGAGAGCTTTTTTTTATTTTAGAGGGAGATTATGAGTAATTCTATAGAAATGCAAACAGTTCAGCCCAGTTACTTACCACTTGAAGGTTTGTGGTAGAAGCTTGTGACTGGTGACCATGCCATTGTAACAGGACATGTTTGTTTGCGTATGCTCCCTTATTTGGTTGGCTTACGTAAATGAATTTCATCAAAATGCCATACCAACATTACTATTGTAGTAAATGTTTTAAAAAGCACACCAGTTTTGGTGTAAGAGTGTATTTACATCACCACAAGAGGGCAATGCCATCACATAGCATGAAACTAAGCAATAGAGCGCTGAGGAAAGTGAACAAAAGTGATGCAGAGGGAAGGCGGAGAGGAGCATCGAAGACCAAAAGAGCAAAATTGTGTTCAAGAGAACTGAAAAATTATAGTTTTGGAGCCAAATCGAAGATCATTTATTATAAGAATGAAATATGTCAGAGAGGAGTTACTGATAAAAGAAGAAAATATGCAATAGAAGCAGAAGAATGTGTACTTATTTCTGAAACTTATTTCTGCTTATTAAATATTACTCACCTACTCTAAATGGTATTTTCTTCTACCTCTTTATCATATAATCAAGGCTTCGTAAAAGAGGGTGATGTGGAATCTATCTGATCAAAATTAGTGCTTGTTGACTCTCCTCTAATTAACATTAGTTGATTGTGGAGCTGCTAACATGCGGGTAAGCCTGCATGCAAACTCCCACGTTGTCACAGGTGTATGAACAAATGATAAATCCAGCCTGAAAGGCAGGAGTTTTACTGAGGTGCAGCTTTTCTGCTGAAATTTAACACAAAAACCTGCTGTGGCAAAAATGAGAAAAAACCCAAACAGATTATGCCAGATTGCATCCTCCTTCTACTAGGACTCTTATTTGGACAAATAAAGAAAACAGCTTTAAAATATGACATACAACAAATGTGTAAATACTCAAGAGGACAGGTGTGTTGGTAGAAAATTAGAGTCATGTGTGCTGCGTAAGCAAAAAGCAAAACAAACTGCAGAGGCAACAAAAATCCCAGTTAATGAGATTCACATAATGCACTAAATTACAAGGCTTCTAGTAAAGTGGTTTTTGCCAGTCGTAACTTCCGGCTGTTGATCACGTGCCTCATGCAATGAGAAAAAAGTTTTCCATTACAGTTTGCAAAATTCCTATATTTCAATAAGGCTGAAAACCTACCTCATCCCAGCGTAAAAATGTTTTATCGGAAAAGGTGGGTTTTTAGAAATTGGCATGTTTATTTTCTTGCTCTAGTTTAGCTGCCATCTCCCCTTTTTGACACCAGACCCCGTGTGTGTGTTTAGTGACTGTTTAGGATGTTGCTTACTCTGCAGACAGGACACACGGACACTCTGACCACTGCTTTTATAAGCTTGTGTCTGCTTACCCACCACTTTTGACAATTCTCTGCCTCTTCTGGCAAGATTTTACCTCTTGCTATTATCTGCACTGTTTCACATTGTAGACAAAATGTGTTACTCAGCATCAGCACAAAAGGAACAATTTTCTGTTCACCAGTCGGTTTTCACTGGTGGAACCTCAGTGGCTGGACGTTTGGCACACATTAGCACACTTTACCTTGTAATACTTGAAATGCTCGTGCTAATCCCCCTTTGGTTAGCCGTGTGCCGTAAGATTGCTGTCGTACAACATCCATCATTAGACTTTTAACTTGAAGCATGTACTGCAGCCTTAAACTGTACAGTACATCCAGTAAGTATTCACAGTGCCTCACTCTTTCCACATTTTACGTTGCAGTCTTATCCAAAATTGTAATAAATTAATCCTCTCGGCCCATGACTGCAGGAGATGGGCACCAGCCTCCCTGGAGATCCTGCAAGGACAAGCATATTCAGATAATGAATGGATGAATGTATTTCACTTCACTTAATGCATCCTATCCAAAAACTTAAAGCAAGATCAGTCATTAAAGGGAGGACTGGCAGGCAGTGGTGAATGTGAGCAGAATCTTTTATTGTCCATATTTGTGCGTGAGTGTGTGTGAAGGGACTCCCCAGGGAAGTGAGTTGAGCCAAGTACCCGACTCGTGTATGATCATCATCTCCACGGGACGGGAAAAGAAGCGCACGTCTTATTAAGGGCATCACCACATGGGGGCGAGTTGATCACAGAGTCAGCTGGAGGTTCCTCAAAGCTGATGGGAGCCAAGATGAATGAGAGGGAGAGATGAGAGTGAGAGCTGCTCAGTGCTGGCAGTACAGGATGTGGAAGACAGGTGGATGGTGAGTGGTGGTTTAGGACAATTAGTATTGTTATTTTCACACTTCATGTAATCAGTCAGACTGATTAAATACATTCTCAAGAAACTGCAGGCCCATTTCAAATCACCTGTTTGAAATGGTGATTTGAAATCAGCATTTCTCCAGAAACTGAGAAAGTAGTTTCTGCTTACAGTGATAAATATCTTTAATACAACAACTTTTACTAGAAATTCCCTCCTGGTTTTGGATCTGTCAAAGCACAGGCAGCAGTGGTGAGAAGCTGATGATCTCTTTGTGGTGACAGATACTTACCCTCCTCATCTCATGGTTAACCCACTGTTGAATTCAAAATGGTTGATCCTGAGATATGTTTAAGTTATCTCCAGAACAATGCTGAACTCACCAACCCTCCCTGCAATCGGTTCACATCTTAACTCACTGACAGAACAGAGTACATTTCTATTTCCAATAAAAGCATCCCACACTCACAAAGCCCCCTGTGGAGCTCCGTTGGTTCAGTTCTTTTCCTTTTCTGTTCTTCATTTTATATTTGCTCCACTTAGTAATGGAATTCCACTTCAGTGCTACATTAAACTTTATGCAAAAACTACAGCAACTGCTCCATATTCATCATCATTATTGACCTGTAGGAAATAAAGGACTGGATACAGAATAACTTTCATCTGCCAAGCGGCTCCAGGACTGAAGCTATCCTAACCTCTTCCTCTACCCAGTCATCCTTCATTACCAGCATTACCTTCTCTGAACATAACATTTCTCTTTCCTCGTCAGGTTTCTCCAGACTTGACTGCTTTAATGTCTTCTTCATTGGGAAGCCTACCAAAAATCTCCAACTACTGCAGTATGTCCAGAATTCAGCTGCTCAAGTTCTGAATACAGAAACACAAATATGTATAACACTCTTTTTATTCTCACTGGATCCCTAAATGGCAAGAACTGAATTCAGGATCTCTGTTCCACACAATCAACCCTTTAACAAGACAAAATTACACATCATCATGCTTCATATATCATATATCTTTAATTGAAGTTGAAAACATTCACTTGCACCTTAATGCTACTGTTTCTTTTCTGTTTTGGTATTTTGAGGTTTCCTCTGAAAATGTAAACTGTTTCTCTCTGCTTTGTTTCTCCAGTTGCTGACAAGTCTCAGCGCTAAAAGCAACAAAAGATATGCATTCAAACACTTGCTTTTCTTTGGATCCAATTTATTGACCTGGGACTTTCATTGTACTTTATCTATTATTTGCACTTTTAAATAGCTAGCTTTTCACCCAAATGCCCTGTAATATGCCCCAAACACAGGCAGTAAACCCTCTAATGTGCAGAAGACAAGAGCGCTTTAAGTCCGTAGGTCATTGTGTTAATTAGCCAATGCAACAACCCAGCATGGAGTTAATTAGAAAGCCTGTCACCTCCTGCAAGCCTAGCAGATATCCCCATTTCCTCAGGCAGCATTCAGCTGCTATCATACAGACACACATTCTGACCTGTGACACGGCCACAGGGAACGATGTGGGAACATCTCTGCTTGGGTTCCAACTCTGCCGCTGAACCGCAATTTGGCACTTTGAAATCAAATCAAATTTCCGTAGTTTTAGCTTTGCATGTTAAACGGATATTAACTATTGTGACATTTTTGGTAATCTCAAAAATGCAGGCAAACATTTTGTTAAAATGCCTTGTGCTACAACGACTATGCGCCAATTCCAGAAGTGACATTTGCATCAGAGACTCTGTTGGCTTCCAAATTCCTTATTTTTCTAAGTCGGCATGTTTAAAAAGCTGTGGTAAAAAAAAAAAACATGTTGAGACAGCATGGAAAAATTGTTGTAGACATTTTAACTGATTGTTTTTAGAGTTTTGTTAATCAATGTCAGAATGTTTTTTTTTTTTTTTTTTTTTTTTTTTTTTTAAAGAAAGTGACCATTTTTATAAGACTTTTGCAACAAGATTTTGCTGAGGTGCCTGCATGTCTGATAAACAAAATGACTTGGGGAGATTTTTTTTAAGTGTGTGTGAGATCTCATTTATCTTTCCTATTTAGTACCTTTCCTGGTATGCGAGTGAGTGCATTCAGGCTTCTGAAAGGAAGCCTGAATGCAAATGTTACTGAAACTGATACGATGTCCAACCAGAGCTAATGGTTCTGGCAGGAAAACCTATGAAGCTGGCGAGGAATGGGGATCGTTGTGCAGCTTCCCAAAATGATCTCCCCTCATATTTTACTGTATTATCATCAGTCCAACCCCTCACACACATGCGATGTGCAGATAAAAATAACATGGAATCCACAAATGTGTTGAGATAATCATTATCCCGTGACTTTTACATTTATTTTGGATTCCAAAGGTTTGGTGGCTGAACGTTGATTCTAACATGGCAGAGGTTTTACTGTGCTGATGTAGAACAGATGTGCAGACAGATGTGATCCATGTTTGTCTACCGGGCTGAGGAGAACAGTACTAAAGTTTACTCTATAACCAACTTCAAAGCAGTTTTATTATGTCCTACTGTGGATTGGCCTCAACCAATCAGATCAGTTGTTCCAGTAGATAAAATCAGTTTTGCCAAAGTCAAATGAAAACAAAATGAAAATATTTTTTTTCCACAGAGTGCAGTTTTTGGCACTTTGTTTATTGAAGAGAGACCTTCCAATCTGATGAAGCTAAGCACTACAATGGCTAAATCCTGCAGATCTGCCAGTGTGGGAAGCTGAGCGGTTTGAAACAACTGTGATTTTGGCGAAAACAAATGTACTGTTTGCATAAAATCTCCCATACGAGATTTTCATTCATCCACATTATAAAGCTGACAATTCTGCTACCATAAACTGAGTATTTTTACGTTTTTGCTGGAATACAACCTATTTATCAATAAAAAAAAGTCCAATCTGGACAATGAAAAATAGTAAAGTAATATTTTTATTACAAGTAACTGGAACAATGGCTGCCAAGCCTGTTTAATATGAATGTGGAGTTTGCAGAGACAGAAACGCTGCACTGCCATTGCCACCTTTAAACTTGTGAGCATGCAAAAGTAAACGAGTGTCTATACTTGCAAGAAAATAAATATTTGCAAGTATATATTTTTTTTAATGACCACATATTTCTCTCTATCCATGCAGTATCATTTGTCAGATGTAACAGCTGTTCCATGGCCTTGTTGTGAGCTGAATAAAGGCTCCAGTAACTAGTCCTGACTAGTAATCTGTAATCTGAAATTACCTGTTTGGTGTACAGTGGTTTATTCATTTGACAATCCCATCTTTATTTTCTCATCATGTAATTTCTTGATTTACTTTGAATCAGGACACAGAATAATGATTATGACTGAGGTTTTTATTTATATGAATGTGAGACAAATGTGTCTCACATGAAAACACAACATAGAAACGTTGTGTTTTCATGCGAGACACATTTGCTAGTCAGTATCACAGTGGACAATTCTGTTTAATCGAAAAATGGTTTTAAAACTGTTTTATATACTTTATTCCTATAACAAATACATAAAGGGCAATTCTGTTTTGTACAGGTGTGTTTTATGCGTTTCATGCAATTATAATTTCAAATGGATTGTGGCAGAGTTAAAACATTAAACTTCCAAATCAGACTTTTTGGGGATGTTTTTTGCTAGTGAGAGGTGGTGTAAAAAAAGAAAAAGATCACTACTTGCTTTGGTCATCGTCTATATCCAAATTTACCCCTTCTGGCTTCTTGTGGTGCAGAATTATGATGCATGTCTGATGTCAATGACGTAAAAGTTGGATAAAATGCAGCATGACTGTTAATATTGCTGATGCTTTAAAACTATCAGATACCTATGCTAGTGCCATTTAGACTGCCATAAAAAAGTCAGATATGGGTTGCATATAGAGCCTTGGTTTTGGGTCAAATTTACCTGCTATGTGAACGTAGCCCAATAATGTTTTCTACTGCAATAACACAAGAATGTGTGGATCAATGTAAGAAACATGATAGAAAGTCTTTCTAGATTTTGCACATCATTAAAATAAAGGTTAAGTCAACATAAACGGTGAAGGAAGATGGGTTGGATGTCTTAGTTGGTTGAAAAAGCAATTCTACCACAACTGCTGATCCAAAATAAGCTTTTAAAAATAGTGGCATACATGTTTTGTTCAGCCAGACATGCCTTTCTGCACTTACTCTCAAACATGTCACACTATTTTCACGTTGTACTGTAATGTATGTAATGTTTTTAAATTGAGCTTGTCTCATTTGGCATTTTGTATCTAGGAGGTAAAACTTTGAGTACTCTGTGCGTTAATGTTCGTGCTCATGTGAGAGCTGAGGAGTGTCGCAGTGTGTGACGGACAGCTCAACATTATCTCTGCTGCACACACCACTCTCCTCCTCTCATGACCCATTTAACTTCTCCGGAAAGCAAGAACACACGTGAATCCAAAACGTCACGCAGAGTGTTTGTGTGGGAGGCTGTAGTAAAGTTATAGCAGGTAATTTTCCTGAAGAAGTGCTTTTTTTATGCTGACAAGTGCATTCTTGCATGTTAGCATGTGAGTATTAGAGCTGCAGTGCAAAGTCAACAAAATATTCATATATTCATGCAAGAGATTGTGCTTTGATGCATTTTAAGTAAACATTTAAAAAAGTCTAATTTTGTAAGTGCAGTGCTGACTCCTATAGCTGACTTTTCCAAAGAATACCCAAAACCTAACATACCCGACACTGGGATGATGGAAACACGGTGTTGGATCTCAGTCTAAGAATGATGTTCTCTAAGTTTTACCTCTTTTCTGTCGTTTTTTTCCAACACACACGGTTAGATTAACTATTTCTCGGAGAGCTGTGGTCTAGATTCACCTCAGTCCAAAGCAGCCTGGCAGTTTCAAATTGAATTCTCCATCAAGATCAGAGCATCCAGGTGAATCCACTGGGAGACAAAAAAGAAATCAGAGAATAGCTACGTATTTTTTCGACATATTCTTCCCTTCATATTTATGCTACTGACATTTAACATATAGTCACTGAATGTCGCCAAAATGTTCCAAAAACTTACTATTAATCAGTATTCCTAATACATGCAACCTGCAGCTTATGTGAGTGTTATGTGGAAGAGAAAAAGTCTCATGATTTTCTACAGTAAAAGATTTGTCCTTTGTGCCCACACAAGTGGGCCAGTAGATGGTTTCACATCTATTTTAGGTTAAAATTAACCAAAATTTTTAAATGAAAAGGCATTTAAACACTATGCTTAGGAAATCCTATGAATACAAAATACACAGTGTCCCCTTAAAAGATCCAACCCGAAGCTAAAGAGTGGTACCAAAATCACAAAATGCTCTGCTCTGAAGTGAGCGAAGAATAAATAAGTTCAAGATAAGAGAAAGCAACAAAAAGTAAAATAATTATTTGTAACAATCAGTACTGTTTAACACTGAAGGTTGAGATTTTCAGTGGGCATTCTTTGAAACGCTGAACAGTTAATGAATTAAATTTACTCCTACTTTTTCTACAGAAAGTTAAGAAACAAAAACTTCAAAGTAAAAAGGTGTTTAATATCGAAACTCGACACTTGCACATGGACACAGCAGACTGATGTGTGGATCACATATAGAATGGGACTCCAGTGGATAAATACTAGTGGGAATATCCGCATGTGTGCAGCTCTGAAGTCTGCACATGCAGAGTGAGAGATGGTCCACACTTTAGACTAAATATGAGGGAACACATTCATTTAAGCAGCACATTATTATGGCACCAAATGAAAGTTTATTTTGCTTTTGGTTCAGTGTTGCTCTTATTGTTCAGTTCATCTCTAATTATTGCAGGAAAAATAAAAGCAAAACTAGAAAGAAATAATGTGCTACAGTAATTTCTTGCAGCCTCCCAGGTGGAACAATAACTCATGCACTTACTGGGCTCTCAATAAATGCCAAACAGCAATCTCTGTAATTTACTGATTTATTTTTATTATCTGACAAACATAAGACATTTTCTACAACAGGCATTTTCCTCCACTCTGCTGTGCATAATCACTACTTTCAGCACTTTGGGTTCAGTCATTTTGTAATTGTAATATTATTATAAATTATCTGTGTCATTTAAGACTGTTCATAGTGTCAGAATAAATCAAGCTGCAGTGTTGTTGAATGGGAGTGTTATCCTGCCGGTTCACTCGGACTCTTATCTCAGATTTTTTCTTCATTTTATCTTCACGCTGTTCTTTCCTGGCCCATGAACCTCACAGACTCTCAGTACAAGTTTCAAAGCTTAAATGACAAAGAGGAGAAAAAAATACAGTTGATTTTTGAACATTGCTGGAACTCTAAATGTGTGCATATGTGCTGACATCTTTTGTCTGAGTTAAGAAAAGTGACTGATGCATATTTATATAAGTTATTACAGTGGAAAGAAAATTATTCTTTAAATCAAATGTATAATTTCCCAATGTATCTTTAATCATCGGTTCAAAACATAAAAAAGGAAGAACAGAGCTTGATGTTTTTGTTGAAAACTTCCTTCCTACCGTTGTCCTGCACCGTTCTGCAGTACCGACCTCAACGCTGGCACCGTTTATCAGGGCTCCCGTCCAGGACTTTGACCGTCCTCGTCATCCATCAGTTCCTCATCCTATCCTCTCCTGTCCTGGCTGTTGTGAAGTCATGAGATTAACTGCCTGAGCTACATCTTGACTTTGTAGTCGCCTTTCAACCTCCATTGTGATTTTATGGCCTCAACAAAACTCTAAATTTTTCCTCCTAGAACTAAATCATACTGTCTTGGAGTTAGGTGCAATATTCTCAGAAAATATAAAATTTTTAATGCAGCTCCCTATGAGGTAATCATTTAGCCAACGGCGCACTCAAAAGGAGAGAACTCGAAAAAGAGAATGAAATTACTTCCCGATGCAAACATAGAGTCTTTGTTGTCCTTAAAAGACAAAGATTTCAAAAGAGTATAACTGCAACTGGTTGTCATTGTGTGTTTTGTATTTGTTGCCTTCTCTCCACCTCTGCCTGTTGCAGTGTGGACCATTGAAGCGGTAAGCCTAGAGATGCCTTTTGTTTGCTTTTATCTCTGATTTTGTCAAGTCCTAATCTGGTTGCATATTGTTGCTGTTGCTGAGAGGGTTGGTTCTGATGAAGGTGGGTTTCAGTTTGCTCCGGTTGCAGAGGATTCTGGGTCTTCGGTGTGTTTGAGTACAAGTGATTTGGCATGAATAGTGGTGGTGACACAACTTGAATAGAACTCAGAGGTCTTCACACCAGTTCTAAAGTTCTGTGTCCTGAAACCGTTAGATCTGTCCCTGCTCGGCACACTGGAATCAAATTCCTGAATTGCCTCCTCAGCACACATTAATGTTCTCCAGGGTTCTGCTAATGAGTATTTGATTCAGGAATGTTGAATTGGAAACGTGTTAAAGCTGCAGGCCATCCTTTTGCTCACTAAGGCATACGACTTAATTCAAAGGTGGAGCGCAGCACAGTCATAATCATGTCAAGATGTTCACCAAAAGAATACAGCTGTCATTAATTAACTCAACAGATATCACATGTAGAAATGGGCTTTAGAAAACGTAATGCTTATTTAACCTGGGTGTTAATAATCGCATAAGCATACTACCTTGTCAATTTAATCAACGATGGAAAACAATATGAGTGAGAACTCTGATGCCACCACACTCGAAAGACTTCAATCATGCTGCAACATGAAGGCGGAAGAACAAAATACAGCAGAGAATGATGGACAAGAGAGGGAGGAAACAAGATCTGGATACAATACAGCCACATGGCTTTGTTGGTCCTTATGTAATGTTGTCATTTTACAAGTTAAAAAAAGATATAAGTAGTTTGGACCACAAGGACTGAAGTGGAACACACTGGCATACAGTGTGGCCCATTTGAAGTCTACCCATCCATTTGGGTTAATCACAGTCTACAGACCAATCTGTTATTTAAGTAGAGCTGAGATTTGCAAATGCAAAGCTTTTCCATTTAAAAAGTGCTTTCACTGTAGATTGTTGGATATAAAACTTGACAAATGGTTTGACTTCTGTCCGTCAGTCCAGTAAGGGCTCGGACTCTGGAGGAAAGCTAGACTTCTGGCTCCATTTTAGAAACCAGAGGATCTCAGTTGGTCTGTGGATAGTTTTGTAAGATTATCTTCACATTACACACCAGAGCAATACCTTCATTAATGCAGACAAAGCACTTGTTATGACCTGGAACTATCTGTTATTTTCCATGCATCATCCATAACACCAGGATTTCTAAACCTAGACTATATTTTTAATTGGCTGTGCTACATTCAGTTGCCGGCCTGTTAACATACAGCTCTGGGCAGTAGAGGGGGGTTTATATTTTCCTTCACTGGTATTAAAAATCCCTTTTCACTTTCTGATGAATGGCTTAAACATTATTTAAGCCCTAGGATTTTAAAAATGTAACCGTCAGCATACGATGTTCACTTTATTCCCTTTACCGCTGTAGTTGGTTTTGCAACCACAAAATCTGCTGGCTAATTAATGCCCTAATTTATCTCTTACAGCCACAACTGTGCTTTTGTAAATGCCCTGAAGAAGGGGGATATTTTAATAAAAGAGCCGGACACGGTGCTTCTGTTCCAGCGTATATTATTATCTAAGTTAGCTTACAAACATACTACACAGTGATATCAACGTTGAAACAGCAGCATGTTAGCAACGGCGCTAACAACGGAATTTAACATTCGGAGCGTCAAAAAAACTCACAAGCTTTGTGAAAGTTAATAAACTCATTTACAACCTAAAGGTGTGTTGAAGGGGGATATTTTAATAAAAGAGCCGGACACGGTGCTTCTGTTCCAGCGTATATTATTATGTAAGGAGGAACTTCCGGTGCTCCTCAATATAGCTAGCGCAAGCGCTAGACTCCCCCTGCTGGTTGCATCTGACCATTACATCAGCTAGACAACATCTTCAACCCAAACTGCTGGTAGAGCATTACAACCTCTTAACATCGAAAGAATAAATGCATCTCTGAAATAACCAACTTTCAAATGTATCTCTGAAATAATCACATTTCAATCCATCACACTTTAACAGGGGATGAAACGGCTCTCATGCTGCCTTTCTGGATTTACAGTAATATGTGTAATGTTACCAGCTAACACAGATGATGGGGCAAATGACCTGTTTAATCATTCAGACTGTCAATCCACAGCGTTGAGTGGATTCACTGCAGAGGGAACCCAAAAAATGGGTCAAGAGTTTGTTTCTGTGTTGACATGTCGACTTCCCTGGGTGTCGTACTCCCAGTGATGAGCACCAAAGGCAAAGTGAATATGCAATCAGACCAGGAAATGTTCAGATTCAAAGTTAATCAGAAGATACCCATAGACCCTCCTAAATAATTTCTGTTTTGTCTTTTAACTTTTGCTTTCCAAACACATGGATAGATTTATTTTAGTTGGCATTGATTAAAATAATATTTTTACTTTTTTTGTTACTGATATGTCTGGCTTTACTCTTTCAGATATTAGAAAATATCAGATAAGTTATTTGAATATATTTATATCTTTGTGTGGAAAAATTAAGCCCAACGGCTTTAATAAACCAATTAGATTGAAAGAATAACTGTGACAAAAATAGTAAAGCTACTGATTTTATCTTTTATTTTCTTAAATAATAAATATGATGCCTTCTGATCTGTGACAGGTGTGCAGTACACAATGTAATCCTTTTAATCATTTCAATTTCTGGGATTTTGTGAGAAAATATAAGTAACCAGATACAGTTTTCACTTGTATTAATGTAAATTATTTTATAAATTGAATTGTACAGTTTGTGGGGCAGCTGCATTTCTGCAAACATTACAAACACCAGAATGAAGGACTTTTAGCCACTACTAGTGTTTCTGTGTGGGTGGAGTCTTCATCTTAATTACCAAAATGACTCTTTTGACATATGGATATGTACCCTGAAGGCTGAGTTGTAACAAAAAAGATATTGGCATTATAAGTTGTACACCAGCAACAGTTTGTCATCCACGTACGTCCAAACTGGCCCTCTGACGATTGCGGTCTAAGAGACTTTTATAACTTTATCTTTATTTGTGTTAAATCATCGCAATTATTTAGATGTACTTGGTTATATACATGTTTTTGTTTTCAAATAAAAATAACTTTGGGCATAAATTTAACAAACTGTGTATAAAGATGTAATGTAGTTTTTGTCCATCTACTCATCTATTTTTTTCTCATCTATGTTTTCTTTATTCATATGATCAGGAACCTCTAAATTTACTCCATTGTAAATGTTTATTGGCAGCTTTAATAAAATGCAACTTCTTTAACAACAAACAGAACTGATTTAAGGATGTCAGTGTTCTGCATAACTTCAACCAGTAGCCCAGAGCAGTTTTCTGTTACCAAACATCTTTAATGGAGCTAATGGAACAGCTCAGGACCTTAAATGGAGCCATTGGGGGAAAAAAAGGAGGAATTTATCTCTGGCAGCTTTGAAAACCACTGACGCTCCACTGCCTTTTAAAAGGTTACAAATTAAAAGATAATCATTTAATTTGCTTCATTTTTAATCAAGTATCGACGAAGGATTAAGAAATGAGTCCTTTTTTATGCGAGTATGTTGCATATTGCACTGATGTGTTTGCATGTAACATTTAGGTTACTTCATGCTGAAGTGTAATGATTAATTCACGCGTCCACTTAAACGTTTTTAACCAGTTCATGTCGAGTTCAGTTGGTTCTCCGTCTCTCTCCCTCTTATCATGTTATGAGTCCTTCAGCACAAACCTACCATCTGAAAAGTTTTTAGTTTTACAATTTGTACAGTATTTATCTTTTATTTTTACCTTTATAATAACCCATTTGTGAGAATTCTTTGAAATACAAGGAAAAGTATCTGAGCCACAGATAGTTGCTGGCTTTAAATGTTAAATGACGGGCCTCTGTAGTAACAATCATATGTGAAGTTTACCCTCCACATATGATCGTACTTTTACTGCAGTTACGATGTTTGAAGAATTAACTTGGTCATTAAGCGCCTGGAGCTTACACACTGAATGTGGCACCAGCTCCCCTGTGCTCTAAAATCCATTTTTTGCTATTAGAGCTGCCTGCAACAACAGCTCAGTGCTGTACTCAGCAAAGCACAAGTGAAACACAACTCCCATCTCCTCCATGTTATAAAAATTCATCCCTCATCCTAATATTTCTTAACGGCCGGCAAGCGTAGCGTTCACAGCAATAGACTAAAACAGCTACTAGCAGCTCTAGACTTAAGAAGCTGTTTGCAGGGGAATCAGACGCAGGAAGAAAACTTAATGCACTTTCCACAATGCCAAGCAATGACAAAGTGTGTTTACAAGTCAGCATTTTGAGTAATGCATTCGCATGGTACTTTGTTTACCACACAAAAAATATTTAGTAACTGTTCTATAGTCCATTCACTTTGGACATGAAGAAACACATCTAGACGGAGCCTGCAGACTGCAGGGGTCCGACATGACTAGGTTAGTAACGGTTCTCTGATTAGAAATGAGAAAATAGCATGAAGAGCAAACAAAATAAAACATTTTTGGTACTGTTAGTATGATATTATTGTTTTCCTCAGTTCAACAATGTACATTTTAGATTATTAAAGTAAAAGAATTAAATCTAAATTATTATTTTTATCTGCATATTATTGAGTAATGGAATGCTGAACGTTTTTCATGCCCTTCTGAAGAACCAGTGGGAAAATCTCTGTGGGGATTACAGTAACCAACACCTTGTTAATTTAATTTCATTCTGTTCAATGTGTTCATGTAGTGCCAATTCCCAACAAATACTATCTCAAGTCGTAGCTGCAGGTAGTTGGTCCTCCTGGATGTCGATGCTGATTTCGCAACAATACCTCGACTGTGGATGCACTTTGTGGAAACGTGTTGTTTGCATGTTTCCAGTTAGATCTTAGAGCTCTTCTTGTCATCATCCTGATAATTACCACATATGTCCACAGACTTTGGCTAACTGTGTACTTTTGGTATAAAGGGCATGAAAATATGAAAAACGTGTGTTGGCCAATGTGGCTGTCAGAACTGTTTTGTAATTATTGATGACGGTATACTCAGACAGTCGTTTCTTTTCTGCGGTGGATCAAAGTCCTAAACACTACAGCCGTCAGGAGAAACTGGAATCTGCTGACAAAGCCACAAGCTGAACTGAATCTATTTCTGTCTTTCTGACTCCTACAGAACTGAAGGAAATCTTAACTGACCTCCTTTTCACACACAGTTTGAGTTCAGCTTTGCTCTAATTCTTAAGAATTTATAAAATTTAGTTTATGTATACAATACTTCTAGGAAGTGATCGTTTTTACCGTCATGCTAATCCCACATGAGATTCTGATTTACTGTTAGAAAAACCAAACTGAGGACTTGGAAAGCAGACGGCAGAGGAAATAACAGACTGTATGAAGGGAATTGATATCCAAAGAAAGAGCAGATGTGCTGAAATGACTAACTATTGTTGAGTAAGAAACGTGAAAAAACAAAATAAAAAAATTCTACCTAAAGCAATGTACCTAATATATCTAGAACATCATACAAAATACAATGGAGAACCAAATAACTCCCCCAAATTAAAATACTATTGTAATAAAATACCTTTTAACTCGTTCCCCAGCATTTTTAGATGCCACATAAACTGTGAACCTGTTGGCTTTCTGTATTTCGAACGCTTGCTGTCCACTGATCCCCAGCGACCTTTCTCCCACTCTCATTCTGATTTTCATTCTGATTAAAAACAGCAGGTGGGCTTTCAAGCTCCTGCAAATCACCATTATCAACCATTCCTGTATTACTTTGATGTGCAGAGTTTTAGAAAGAATTGTTATTTCTTTATTTTCTTTCACGGTTCTTACCAGAAAGCAAATGCATTAACTTATCACTCTCTAAATGAAAGTAAATGAGATTTAATTACGTTACTCTGTGTATTCTGTGAGGAGATAATTTAACTAAAGTCCATAGCTAAACACATTTTTATACTTTTGTCTTGGGTCTGTTTTTGGTTAACTTTAAGGAGCCTTTACTCATTATTAATGACTGAAGTGTTTTTTTTCTGCTCGTATGCACCTGAATGTGTACCATTATGGCAACCTGCTCCTGTTTGAATGATGTGGGTGTCACCTTTTCAACTAGCACAGCACCAAGAAGTGGATGGAACATACTTTCTTATTTTTATGACCTTTAAAGTGTCACTATTAGGGGAAAACAATTTAGAGTCTATTCCCTTGATGCTGCATAAAATGCAGAGAAACAGATCAGAAAAAAAACCTACCAGCTTTTTTGTAGAAAACAAAAACCTTCACATCCTGTTTTTTCTCATTAATTCATTTCCAAATGTAATGCCTTTGGTAAATGAGACTTTCTGTTAGCCTCTTTGTTGCAGAGTCCTTCTAGGTTTTGTTTTCAGTATGTACACTAAACTCTATTTACATCAAAGTGAATGTGGTTTCTATTAATGAAGCAATCTGCTGGTTAATTACATCCTCAAAGGTTTTCCAGAGGCAGCTGACTCATGGCACACAGAAAGCTTAATGACTGCCATGGAGTGGCTTTTAACATCCCACACTTAGGAATCCATTTTTTGTGGTCTCACACCTTTCAGTCACTCAAAACTTCACCAAGGATCAAAGTACACCTACAGATCACTTCAGGTCGGTGATTAAAAGGCATATCTTAAATCTCCTGGGTGAGTTCCACCGATGCTTCCTGTGTTCATATCCTCAGTTTCAAACTGTGTTTGCATGTGGCTGCAAAAGGTCGAGTCTGCAAAATACAAGGTGCTCTCTGTGTGAGAACGTGCAATTTTGTATGCAAGACGGCTAAGCCGAGATGTTCACTTTGCTTCCCTACCTGCTGAAACATTACACAGTGCTGTGTGTGCCCATGTTCTTTCCTGGAGAGATAATGGTGAGCTTATTATGGAGGGACATGAACCAGAGATTAAACAGGAGGAGAGAACAGAAGGACAAAATGAGAGAAAACGGGGGCAAATGAGATGGAGCTAAGAAAGGATGAGAAAACAACCTGGTCCTAAAAATCTCCAATTGATCACATTTAGAAAAAAGTAATCTTTCTCAACCATTGCAAAACTTTCAGCTGTTAGGTAGACTTTTTGTTTGAGTTCAAGAGCTTCCAGTTTCAAAATGTTGCAAAAAGGCTCCATCTATCAGGCTCCCAAAATAAATTCAGCATGCAGAATGGTTCTTTACTTTAAGATGCCTGCACACTTTCCTGTCTCTCCAGGTATCCTGGTGTATTTTTAACCATGTTTTGGTCGGAACGTGAGAAAACTCAATGCATGTCTTTAAAGTATGTCACCCTGGATGTTTTCAATGCACACATGCTTGTTGAGATCAACTGTTTGGGATTCATAGTATTCTCCTACATACATTACCTTTGCTCTCATTGTATTTCTGAATATTAAAGACGTAATTGACTGGATATGACAATTCAGTGCAGTATGAGTGCCACAAAAAGCTCAGTGGGTAATTGTTAGTCAAAAAATGGAAATTGTATCATGAATGAAACGCCTGCGTACCATAGCAATTAAAGTTAAGTAAGATTATTGAATTATTGCTACAATATGTGAGCAAAAGTTGTATCTGTACCAGATACAGACGTGCTGCAGCATGTGTGATTTACAAGCTTGTTGTGGGAAAAGGCTGACATGTCAGCTGCTACATAACTGAATGCATAGGAAGATGATGTGGAAGTAATATTTTGCTGTGGGATTGTTTTCCAATTCCTTTGAAACAAAAGGCTGAATCACATTAATCTGGCACTAAACTATTTAAGCCAGGCACAGATTTGTCTTATAATCCCTGCATTAGACCACTTTAGTCTGGCCACTTTTCTTTACTCCTCTGTATTAGTGCATATGTTAACAATGATTTATTTGTCTTTCTGTTTTTATTTCCTTCCCATGTTGCCAAAAAGCAAAATCTGATGCTTTTCTGGTGCTTTTTTTTAATTTCCCTTTGGGATGAATAAAGTACTTTTGAACTGAATTTGAGTCATTTCTAACTCCGTCCTCTGCTGGCGGATGAAGGCAGAACCACTGGAGGTTCCTGTCTGTCTCAGGAAAGGGAACCAAACTGTGAAATGTTACACATACAGTTGGAAAGTTAATGAAAAGTTATCCTTTATAAACTAACTGTAATGGTTTATAATTACATTGAACCAAAATGTGGTTAGTTAAAATTTATTTTATTTTTTCATTTGGGCAGCGTATTGAAATCATTTTTGTTTTTTGACACTGGCATAATGAAAAAAACTATTTTTAAATTTAAAATTCAGCTGACACAGAAATGTTTGCTCTATTAAAAACCTTGAGATGAGTTTTAATGTATAATATTAAGCAGTTTCTTATGATCGTGTTTCCTTTTTTCTTACTTTGTAAAATAGGTTTAAAGATGAACATTTTTGCAGCTCTATTTTGGCTCCAAAACTAGAGTGCATCTACACTCTAGGATTTCTCTTCCCAAAGGTTTAGGTGTCATTACCATTTCAAAGTGAAAGTCGTCAGCAGCCGTTGAGGAGAATCTGTTGCTGCAGAAAAGATGAAAAATGGTGTCGTAGAATCCCGCTCATTTCACTGGATTTTAAGGGCCGTTTGTCCATGAGTGCATGGATCCATGGACAGGAAGGGAGCAGGAAAAACAATGAGGGACCGAAAAACAGTTCTGGTAAATTAAAAAGTGTCTATATATATATATAGACACACACACACCCTTTGGGAAAGACTGAACAAAGCTCAGATCTGCCAGGGAGCTTTGGTAGCTGGATGTGGTACTTATGCAGTGGGGAAGTGTACTGTTGTGCACAGAGAGAGCGAGGGAGAAGGAAGGAGGTGCGTGAGTGGATGTGCAGTCTCTTCCTCGCTCTCTTTTCATTCGTTTCTCTCAGTATCTCACTTCTCTCGTCATTTCGATCATCAGATTTTCTGTAAGCAGAGAGAAAAAAAAGGTAGAAAAAGATCAAGACCGAAGATGTCTAGATGAGAGGGATGTAAAATCGGACACTGTAGTGGAACAATAGGTAAAACTTAAAACACTGGACTGTGGAGAGAAAGAAGAACAAGGAAAAAGGTAGAGAAGGGATTTAGGAAAAGAAAAAACTAGTGAAGACGAGACATTATTATAGCTAAAGAAGGGACAATAAGACGAGAGAGACAAACAGGAAGAGGAAGAGAAGAGGATCTAAAGACATCTGGAGGTGCTTGGGGAAACTTAGTTGTCCAGGATGGATAAAGTGGAACGTGTAATGAAGATGGTGAAGAGGATGTCACCCAGAAAGAAGAGGAGAGAAGGAGGAAGAGGAGGTCCGGGGGAGCTGGAGAGTCCGGACACGCTGTGCGATGAACTGTGTCGATTCAACCTCTGCATCTCTGGTGAGTCTGCGGCTCCACATGTGCCACGGTGAAGTTGATCTCTCTGGGCTTGCAGCTAGTAGATTACTTGTCAATCTTGTATCTTCAAAAGTTCTGATATTTGTTTCCTTTAGCTGGTTTCCTGACTGAAAAACACAATGATAAAAAGTTTAGAAAAGCAACATTTACGTACATAAATATGTAATTTCTGTTATTTTCTTTTTGACACAGGAGTCATCGTGTCTAGACTCGGTCCTTATTTCTGTCTTTGTTGTTTTTCTGTCTCCTACCTTATTGGGGACAGAAACCTCTATCTTATTCTTATTGAGGTAAACTGATGTTTAAGGTGCTGAAGGCTGAAAGCTTTCCTGTGGCATTAGGCGTGTCGCAGTAGTTTCTAATCTCTCTGCCCGTTATCTCTGGTATTTCTGGAAGCTTCGGCTACCAGAAGACGTTATTAAACTATGATTTAATAGATCGTACTTTATGATCTATAAGTTTCCACTTAAATATGGTGCATCCATTGTTACTCATTACTTCACCAGGAGATCTTTTAACCTGTAATTAACCTCTTTTTATATTTATGAACCAAGGTTGCTGATCTCAAACATGCGATTATTTTACCAGAATGAATCTAGTCACATTGGTACGTTTGGTTATTTACATTTTTTTTGTACATTTTTGACTTGCAGCCTTTCGGAGCCCCTTAGGGGACATGGAGGATTTATTTTTCTTTAGCGTTCCCCCACAAAACTTTTTCATTCTCTCTCAATAATGTACTGATCAGTTTATGCCGCATAATTGAATACTGTGAACCTTCTTTACGGTGGCCGTCAGACTTTCTGCTATTGTATAAGGCTTTCATGAGGTTTTTCCATACACGTTAATATCTCGTGAAATATCTGCAGTTTTATATCTTTTTCTTTAGGGTAGAAATGCACCACAAACCTATGATATAAACAGAAATTTCATAAATGGGAGACGGACATAAACATGCAGTGAATAAATTGATTTTCAATCAGTTTTTGGCAGCAAAGAGTCAAGAATAAACATGTTTTCACTGAGGCTCCTTATATGTGTATATATTTGAAATTTTAAATTGACACTTGTGACTGTATACAAAATAGACCAACAAATATTGCGGTAAGCATATTGAGGGGGAACGCAAAGTAAAAATGTTCCCCCGTTACCGTGGAGGCTCTGTAGAGTCTGACAGGAATGTGTGAGGATCGATTGGTCAGTGAAGATTTTATTCACACTTTTAGCCAAAACATTTCATGAATGACTTCTTTGATGCTTTTAAATGACTGATTTGGCTCCTTCATTTATTTTGGAAATATTGTTGGATTTTTGACAGAATAGGGTTTTCCACTCTGCTGTTCTCTTATATTGTACTTTTTTAAGTGAGTCTCCACGTATCACAATATGAAGTAATAAACATCAGTCTCTCCTCTCGTTGCTAACTGATTTTGATGGATGTTCGTTGAGATGCATTGCCCGTATGACCAACTCTTGGATATACATTATAAGAGAGGTTTGTGTGAATAGAAGCACGTTTTTTTGTCAAATTTGTTTGTGTGGTTAGAAAAGAAGAGGATTTGTTTACCCTCATGTTTTTTATATTTCTTTAGTTAAACCATATTCAGCTTGTGTCTTTTTGGGTTTGTCAACCTTTAACTTTGTTTCCGTAAGGTTCCTTTTATTATTAAGTGCATTTATTTTTGCTTCACTTCTGCCTCCTGTCGCCTGTATTAGGTCCTCCTTAACTACCGCCACATTTGTGACGCTTGTCTGGTGTTTGGAACCCAGACTGATGTTACAGTATAAAAGCTTTTTGCCTTATTATTTTTTGTGTCGTTTCAGTGTGAGGTGTTGATACTGCTGGAGATGCAATCATGAAAAGATTCTTGCTTGAATTACTGGAAGGAGAGGCGGTGCTGTGTTTCCACTCTTCTTCTATTGTCTGTCGTTGTACTTTCCACAACATGATGGACATTTTCATATTCCAGAGCCCTTCACAAACCAAAACTGGCACCTATATCTGGTTTGGGAATTTTGACATGTTTTTTAGTGTTTTGTTAAGCTAAAAGGAGCATGCTTACTCTGAAAGTATCTTTAGCCTTAACTACAACTAAAAATAAGAATAAATAACTGTATCTGCAATCGATGGGGACTTCTTAAAATTAAACATTGAACATCTTTTCATGTTGAATCTTTTTGATGTAATTTGGTGGTGTACAGATACAAATTGCTTTGATTTGTATCAATATACTGCATATGGCCCTCTGGGCTCCAGAGGACCATATCAAAACTTACGGTAGGCCTGACTGGACCCCCGGGCCTTAGGTTTGACACATGCGCTCTACTACAGTGAACTCTGGTTGCTTGTAGACTTAACTTTTACCATCTAAACTCCATAACCATATTGAAGTCAAATATCTCACAGATTTCTTCATAGCGAAATCTGTGAGATATTTTACATGTGTTGAAAAGTTTCTCCTCTCTTCTCAAATAAATATTTTCAATATTCAAATTTTGTATACATATTAATTTATCGGGGCTACATAATTACCTCTCAGCTGATTTGCATGTTGCTGGGTACCTCATGTTCTTCAAAGACTTTATTTTGACCGGGTTCTGCTTTTTGTTGTTTATTTTTCAACTTGCTTTGATCATACAAAAACAGTTCAGTGCTTAAAAAATAATGTGAATCTGGGACAAAATTCATAGATGTAGTGTTCTGTGTGAGAGAGGAATATAAGAACTTTCTTACTTTCAATCCCCTGTTTATTTACTCTTTAACTAAGAAATCTGTCTAATCACTTGTCACTTCTCTAGCAGCCGGACTTCACACAACAGGCATTATAATGTCCACAAGGAAAGGTCACTTTGGACCGTGGTTCAGGAAAAACACACAAAATTACAATTCCAGTCGGTACAGAGAGCTTCTTCCATCTTGTATTAAACCTACTGATGTAAAAACTGGCTTCATTGTTAGAGAAGGAGGGAAAAAAATCAAAGGGAAGATTTTAGTTTTGTAGAAGTTACAATTTCAAAAGACATATTTTAGAAAAAAAGTCATTTTAGTTTAGTCACACATACATTCCAATTGATTCTAGTCATTAAACATTAAATTAAGCTCAATTATTCAAAATAGTTTTAAAAGTGTTCTGTTGAAGGAAACCCAGCAGACTGCATCGAGTTGGTTGGTAGATTTAAAGGTTAAAAAATGAGACAGAAAAGCTCCTTGGAGAGAGCATTTGTTAAAGACATTTCCTTTTTGTGTGCGTCTATAGTCGGCTTTGACAGACTCAACCAGGCTGTAAAATGCTTACATTTCATAAAATGTATCTCAGTAGGTGGAAAGGTTGTCAGATGAGGTCAGGCAGTATTCTCTTTCAACGTAAGAGTACGTGAGAGTAAAGACAACCTGGAAAGATGTAGGTATATTTTATGATGAGTCGTTTATAATTTCATTTGGTAATGTGCAGAATCATCCGTTCTCCATGCTGAGTTCTTGATGTATGAGGTTAAAGAAGAGTCAGTGAGTTGAATTCATGAATTCCATTTATTAATACCAAAATACAGCTGGTCCATTTGTCATGCCACCTTCAGGGGGTAACAGACAAAATGGCACCCAAGAAGGGGTCGTGACCTCCTTCGTTAGCTTCTATCTAAGCTACGCTCCCTCGCGTATCCTTTCCTCAACCATAGCTTGCGTTTCCTAACATGTCGTTTCCTCTAGCTTTAGCTTAGCAACTAGCTGACAGACATAGAAGGAAAACACCAAATTACTTATTCTCAACAGTAACTTGATAAATAATTTGAATAAGTTGTTCTGAATAAGCTGGGTAGAGTTTTAAGGAGGAGCTCTTTCAATTTGAACATACACATAAATAGTAAAATCTATTGGACTGTAAAGGAACACCCAGACTGACTGGATCAACAAAAATATCTTCACAGCCTCAGAAAATAATTTTTGCAACCTGCGTTGTTGAACAGGCAGGAGTTTTTTTTTTTTAAATTAGGTAAACAAACTGCAGCCAAGCATCTGCTGGAGTTAAGGTAGACCATAGATTAGCACCAGGTATTGGGATTTGGGTTTAGTCAAGGATCTTAAATACTGTGAATTTAAAATATCTTCACCCAGTACTTTGAATCAGCATGGAACATCTCTGAATGAAAATAATTCAATTTAGTGAAAACAGATAATTGAATTCCTTGAGGAAAGAATCTTAAACCTCCCACTAAATGTATATTTTTTTATTTATTCACTGGTATGAATTCTACTTGTAACTACTTGTCATGTAGTAATGTCCTGCAGGACATTCAGTCTTCTATTCATTAGCTCATAACAGTTTAGCTGCACTGCAGCAAAGGTATTTTTTTGCCTAAAAGAGAAAACGTTGCAGATCAACCAGGAGAAGTAGGTGTCAAGAGGCCTATTTTGAGTTTATTATAGTAAAATATAGGAGCACGACTGGGAATTGGAAACAAGAATACCTTTTCAACTGACTCTCTTCTGAAAAGTGTTAGGGGGCAATGAGGTGCCCATGAAAGCAATTGCCTATATCCTGAGAAAACTAAAACCAATCTCCAGCCATCTTGTACACATTCACTAGAGAGCACTTTACTCTGGTTACACCATCTTTGTCTTTTGTTTGATTGTTCTTTTGTTTTTCTTCATTTGAACAGTTTCCAGAATGAATAGTGACCGACCAAGACTTCTTAATTGGTTTGTGGCCTCTGGACACTTAGGGCCCCGTTGAGGGTTTTTTGTTTGAGGCTTTTCAACCCTGACAAACATATCAAATATACCAAAGGGGTCAACTTCTAATACAGTGGGGAAAAAATAACTTCACTCTAGAGTAGAAAATATATTCGACTTTTGAAGTCCAATAAATCAAAAGTCGGTGTTCCTCGTTAACTGCAGCTCGTCAGACACTCTTCTACCCGACTAAGTGCACCGGCTGAGAGATGGTGACAGCCACCATGTGCTGTAACATCAGTGTAGAAAAGCCCTCAACTCCATGCATTATCTTCAAACACTCAGGGCATGTGTGAAGCTCACTGTTAGGCATTAAATGTATCAGGTGCCAAACAACTAAGTGAATGACAATACCAGAGAATCCTAGAAGTACATGGCAGCACCTGGTTTGAGACAAGTCAGCCCTCAAAACACGATGGCTCCCTGCTGAAAGTTAACGGCAATAAAAGTGCTGAACATTTTAATTTTGAATAAGAATAATGGCTGTGTGCCCTGAAGCAAACTCTCAAATTAACCTTAGGCAAACTGCTTGAAAGCAGAGCAAGAGACAGCAGTGACTCAGAATAAGCTCTTCATGCTGGCGGAAGAAACTTACTCAATAAGCCACTCTATATGCTGATGCCTACAAGAAATGGACTGGGCTTTAATGCAGAAACATGGGAATGAGATGCGCTGCTTTTAGTCCTTTAAACTCCACACACACTTGCTGTTGTTTAAACCTTATAAAAAATGTTCATGTGGGTTTGTACACTTGGTTTTTAGTGTAAATAATTTTACAACTTGAAAAGTTACAATCCTAGTGAAATGACTTTCTTCTTAAAATTTTCTAAAAAACTAATCAGCATCCTTGGCATTCTGAATCTTTTTGAAAACAAGATTTTAAGTATTCTGTCAGAAATTCCCATCTAATCTATCAATCTGTCTATCGATCATCATCTTTTCTTTTAAAAAAAGAGAGGGACATGGGCCGAGTTGAGATATTGGACCGTCTCTAATATCCTTTCAAAAACATAAGCTTAGTTCTAGTGGATTTTATCATTTGGATTCTTATATCCTAAGGACATAGTGAGAGATATCATTTTAATAGCATGAGCAGAGATAAAAGAAAAAAAAACATTAAACACTAGCTGTCAGGGTCGAACTGCAATATTTTCATAATAAAACAGACAAAACAGATTTGAGTTTATTTCCTGAATGTGGCTATTTTTACTGCTGAAGTGACCTAGTTTTTGCCTGAGGGATCAACACGGCTCATCATATCTTGGTACTGGTCTTTTTGCTACATCACCGCCAGGACAGACTCGGTTGAAACATCATCTTTAAACGAACAGAGAAGCTGCTGCTACATGTTACTCAGGCATTTCCAAGATGCCTGAGTGAGTTTTCTATCCTGTTAGATGTTATAAGTGTCTCATTGGTTTGAGGTTTGGAAATTATAAGGATAGTTAGTTTTAGAGATAAGAAAAAAGATATTACTTTACGTGAGACACACTAAAGGCTCGATTTATTTGGTAAACTCTCACATTCCCCCCACTCCTCTTATGGGTTCTTCGGTTGGTTTCCCCTCTCTCTGCTTCTCCTTGTGCTCATTTTGCCGCCCTGTTGTTCTCTTTCTCTCACGCACTTTGACCTCAATCACTGCAGACATGTGGGTGGATGGATCCCACTCTTCCTGAGGCACCGGACCCGTTTAAACCTCAGCAGCCAACTTTGTCCATAATCTTTCTATCTGATGATGCCTTTTTATAAATGTGTTGTACATTTGTAATACACAGACAGCATGTCAAAAAGAATTAAGCTTTATGAATTTTATGGCACAAATTGAGATTAGATTATTGGACTAATCAAAATATTCTTGATTTTTGGCGAATCTACAACTATTGTCCTAAAAGGTTAGAATCTGATACTTTATTTACTTTTATTGATTAATTGTATAATCAAAGACCTTGTTCTTGTTTTTTTCTCCCTTGTTGTTTCTTGAGATTTTAGTTTTTAAACCCAAATTTGGTTTCTTTATGAAGGTTGCTTATAAAAAAAAAGTTATTTGAGTTATGATTTTTAAGCTGCACAGTCACTGTATGGCTGCTGAAATCGGTGTAGGGCTGAGGAAGACGGAGATTACAATAATAATCAAGAGTAGAAGAAAATATTAACTTTATTGTCCTAACTGGTGAATTTTGCTCAGTGAATGAACAAAGGGCACTGGTCATTTACTCCAGCATATAAACAAACAGTAACATCTACAGCAGCTCCTGCAGCTCATGGCTTCTGTGCATACTACCTAACAATGCAGCCATTTTGAATGTTTTTGTGTTTTGGTCAGTAGAATGTGGTTCTGAATTTGGTGAAATGGCTCGCGTTCTGGTTTTGGAGAAACGAATCATGAACGATGTACAGGGAGGTGAAAACAGACACATGAATGAACATCAGAGCACAGCGGCTTCCTTTAATCGAGAAAGAAAAGATGAGCAGTTAGAGCAATTCAGAACAACAGAAGAATTTATACTGAGATTTATGTATTTTTCTTCTGAGTTTTTTTGATCAGTGTGTTTCAAATCATCAAAATAAAATGCAACTTTTCCCTTTAAGCAAATTCAGATGATGAACATTGGAACCAAACCGGTGCAGAAGGACCCACCGGACAGCTTCATCCATACTAAGAATAATTGTGTCCCATTTATTTAAAATTTTCTAATTCAAAGTCTGTATTTGGCTCCATGCATAAGGAGAATGTTTGAAGTGTGAGGTGCTTGATTGATGACCACTTGATGTTTTAATTTCGGTGAATGTATCTGAGGTGTCTGTGTGTTTAAAAATACATCAAGCTGCAGCGTAAGGTCCTGGATCATTCTGAATGGTGAAGCCATGCATGCTCTCCCCATGCATTCCTCCTACAGTCCATAAACGTGACAGTTGGGTTCATTCGTATCTGCAGATTGTCCTAAGTGTGCATGGTTGTTTTGTCCTGTGTCTTTGTGTTGATCTGTGATGGACCGGAAACCTGTCCAGCATGTACCATGACAATCACCCAATAATCAGATATGTACCAGTTTCCCCCGACCCCTCATGGATAACTGTCCATATAGTCCATACTGTAGACAAAGGATGGATGGCTGTTAGGTTGCAGCTTTGACTCCAACTGCATGTACTTGTACAGGAACATATAAACTCATTATTCCTTTGTATGACACCTCTTAAAAGATGAGCCTGCTGCACAGAATACAGATATCTGATATATAGTTCAGCTTAAAGAGAGAGAATACGTTTTGCACTAAATCTGCTCAGCAGTTGGAGCTCGTTATATAACGTTACTTGTCACAGTTTTTCCCTCTGCTGGATGTGTTTTGGATGGATTTGTCATTTAATTAAACACTCACCACAAACTCTTAGGTGGAAAGGCCAATTGCCTGAATGAGTGCTTGACAGGACTGATGCACATTGTGGAGCCTCAACAGTGACTGTGGGCAGTTCACAGGAAAATAAAAATAATAAAAATATAAATGACCCAGCTGACTCACCAGTCTCTGACACCAAAAATGGCAATTTGCTTCCATTCTAAACTGTCTGGGACAAACTGTAGATGGACAGGAGGAGACCTATAATAACCAGGCCAAACCAGCTTGAAACCAACACAAAGGTCAAATTTGAATCGAAACATAAAATATTGCCAGATTATATACAAAACAAGCCAATAGATCTGATAATGATAAATCAGCTAAATACATTTTCAACACATTCTGGGAGAGCAAAAATATTTGATCTAAATTGAAGGCCTGCCATCTGCTGACCATAATACAGTATTTCCTCTCATTTGATTTGCCAGATAAATTGGCAATTTGCTTCTCCTTTGAAAGCCATCTGATCAGATTGCTTGGCTCATTTAACCTGTGCAGAGACAGATGGAGTCGAGCCCAACTGATTTCACTGTGGAGGTTGAGGGGAGCAGCTGGAAGATCTGGAAAGCTCTCAGCGATGACTTATTTTGATACCTCTGCTATAATAGCATCTGTGTCGCATCATTGGAGGTTGATTGCAAATGTAATTCATCTTTTGCATTTTAAAAGACAGTCTCAGAGCGTAGAGCTGATGAATAAATGCCAGGGTCATTTAAAAAGGAATCAGTTGTAGGTAATGATGTCACAAAATCATATTATGGAATATCATAATAGTTGATCATTACATTTACCATTTTTTTATGTTTACCACTAAGAGAATCCAATTAAATTGCCGTTAGTGACCTTAATTCATACCAAGTTCTTTTTAATGTTTGTTATATACAAGAAATTAATCCTGAGACTTCTGATAATTTTGTTTTAATCATATATTGGATCAAAGTACTGTAAACTTCTCTTTAAAGGTGCTTATGTACAAGTTTTCAGTCACCTTAACCCGATTATTTATATTTGGGTTACCCATTTGATGGATTTTACTAATAAATACCATCACAAAGTTCCCACAACTAAATTACTTTTTAATGAGAAGATGCCAGGGCAGGTCCACAACACCTATTGTTACAAGCGGTCTGTCTGTCTGGCTGTCTCTGTCTGTCTCTGTCTGTCTGTCTGTCTGTCTGTCTGGCTGTCTCTGTCTGTCTCTGTCTGTCTGGCTGTCTCTGTCTGTCTCTGTCTGTCTGTCTGTCTGTCTGGCTGTCTCTGTCTGTCTGTCTGTCTGTCTCTGTCTGTCTGTCTGGCTGTCTCTGTCTGTCTGTCTGTGTCTGTCTCTGTCTCTGTCTCTGTCTGTGTCCCTGTCTCTGTCTCTGTCTGTCTCTGTCTGTCTGTCTGTCTGTCTGGCTGTCTCTGTCTGTCTGTCTGTCTGTCTCTGTCTGTCTGTCTGGCTGTCTCTGTCTGTCTGTCTGTGTCTGTCTCTGTCTCTGTCTCTGTCTGTGTCCCTGTCTCTGTCTCTGTCTGTCTCTGTCTGTCTGTCTGTCTGTCTGGCTGTCTCTGTCTGTCTGTCTGTCTGTCTCTGTCTGTCTGTCTGTGTCTGTCTCTGTCTCTGTCTCTGTCTGTGTCTCTGTCTGTGTCCCTGTCTCTGTCTCTGTCTGTCTCTGTCTCTGTCTGTCTCTGTCTCTGTCTGTGTCTGTCTCTGTCTGTGTCTGTCTCTGTCTGTGTCTGTGTCTGTCTCTGTCTGTCTCTGTCTCTGTCTGTCTCTGTCTGTCTGTCTGTCTGTCTGTCTCTGTGTCTGTGTCTGTGTCTGTCTGTCACATATGGTAGGGATGGTTTGTTTTGAAGTAAATGATGCCATCCGTTACTGTAATCAAATAAAATGCTCCTTTGGAAAGATTACTGAATTTAAATAGTCTGACTACAGAAGCACAAAGATTAAATTGTGAGGATATTTTTCTTCAAAAAGAAAAATCCTCTGGAAAAGAACTTCTATTCTTCTAATTGTTTTTCTCTAGTAATTTTAGCTGGTGTGTTATTTGTTTGTCTCCTTTATAGAAGGTATGAAAGCAACTCTGTAAAAATGACCAGGGTTACCAGTTTTGGCACTGAAGACATTTTGGTCTTCAATTGGGCAATCCTTTCAGCTGAAGAGTTTATCATGATGTGGGATCTTGTTTACAGCAGAGTCTGTGCCCCGGGTCCATGGTTTATGGTTCTTTCTATGGGATATCAGCGAGGTATGACAACCTTTCAGTATGACTAAAAGCTAAGCTAACACACATACTTCCCTGGAAGGCTGTTGCTGGGCAGGAAAAACAAAAAGACTCATCACATACATTTACAGAATAAAATGGTCTGCCTTCTTGTAGATTTCATCCAGTTCAGTTTATTTATTTATGTTTTTTTTTTTGGTTTTCTGCTGTATGTGCAACAACTGTAGGAATCATGCTGACGTTTCCATTGTATTGTTGTTCCAAAGTTTGAGGGATTTTACAAAAGCCGATGCTGCCTAAGTAAAGGGTCTGGCGATACATGTTATGTCCAAAGCTGCAGACTAAAGTGTGTGGAAAAACGTTTGTTCTTCTTAACATAATCCTCTACAGTTCTTGTTGTATGTCTGGCATTGTGTGAAAGGATTAAGGAGTGCAGCTTAGTTCCACAAAACTATAAATGTGTGAACAAAGTAAAGCTAACCTCTACTACACAAAAACAAAAATTTCTCTATTGTGGCTCTTTGCACCTTGAGCTGAGAGCCGTGTTCCTTCTAGCTCTGACTTTGTTGCTTTGTCAGTTTTTTTATTGTCTGTAGTCTGTCAGTTATTTTAACAACCTGCCCACCATATTTCTGGGCTCTTAGCAGCTAAAGGTCAGACATTTGAAGGATGTGTTCTCTAACCTGACGCTGTCAGGGACTCATTTCATGCATATAGGCTACATATTTTATTGTAGAAATAAAGTGCAGGACATGCTACAAATATGAATGTGCGGTTTGGTCTCTGGTGTCATGTTAAACAATTTTTTCCAGATTTTGTTGTGCTTTACAGACCATAAAACCCACAGTGAAGCCAAAATGTGACTTCCAGGATTGAAAACTCATTTCTGTACACTGCAATAGCAAAAGTTGACAAATAAAGTAAGATCTATATTTCACAGAAAACTTGGCTTAGAAAATTGGACAATAAAGGTATGCTAAAAATGTCTTGATATTAATTTTAACCTCTCGTGTTATATAGACATGTCCAAATATCCCTTGGAATAACAAGCACAAGTTTTAGATCCAAACTGTAAATACATTGAATAATTTAAGTTGTTTCTGATATTAATTCAGAAATGTTGAACTCTCCAGATTCTCTGGCAGTTTTCATACTAAAACATTTTGCACGTACAAAAACAGCAGAATAACAATGAGAAAGGAGGAAAACTAAATTCAAGAACACCTTTTAGTTCCAGGCTTATTCCCTCAGTGAAAACAAAAGCTTTTCCTCTTCAGGTGAAGAAAGCTAAAGAAAATCCTCTACTTTCCTCTGCTTAGGTTTGCTCTCCTTGATGTTTTTTCTTTCACGCCTTCGTCACTGGAGAGGAACATTTCCCTTCAAATTGACCTCAAATTGTATCATTTCCTTAAGATTCTTTTGTATTATTGACCTATTTGTGAAAGTTACAACGTCACACTTCTTGAGTCTTTTGTTAAAGTCATTGGTATGTATTTATAACCTTATGCCAATACATCTCACTACACTCAGACATAAAACTGCAGGCTGTAATGTTTGACATGACTGGTTCTTATCAAACATTCATATTAAGGGTCAATGAGTTCTAGAGTTTTCTTTTTAACACGTCAACAATGCATGTAGCTTCCAAAGGCAGTGGATTGATGCACTGTAATTGTATCATGGACATGCACAGCTTATAAAAGGCATTAGCGTTCATCTTTCTTTGATATTGGTGATGGAAATGCATAGATTGTGTTAACTCTTCTGCGTTTGCATTGTTTCTTCCTGCTGCCTTTCATCAAACAAGTGATGCTGTAGCCACTGCTTTCATAAAGCCAGTATTTTTGTCAGTGCGTTTGATGCAACTTTTTGAAAAGTTGTATTTTTTTGTTTGATTCTTGATGTGCCAAACAAGGAAGACGTTTTTTTTGGATGAGTTTTGACACTTTTGAGGACAATGCTCATAAGTTATTCATTGCACTGTGACACATTTTTCAGAAACTGGGAAAAATTTCTGCGAGCACACAGCTTTTTATTTTATCCTATAAATAATCACCTTACTGTAAGATAATAAGCGCTAACTGCCAGTTAGTGATCAAAGAGAGCCATGAATGTGGGATGAAGCATGAATATAAAAAGAGGAGCTCCCTGGCATTTCAAGAACCGCACTTAATAATTTACAAATAGGTGGGAAGTAGAATGGTTGTTTTGTGGTTTAAAACATTCTTTTATCTGTCATAGTGTCTGTTCATTAGCGCTGTGTTTCCGGCTCGTGGTATAAATGAAAAGCCAACCTCGTCCACAGAGGCTCTTCACGATGTGAGATGCACACAGAATCATCTGAATAAAACCTTTGCCCTAGTTTTCAAAGGTTGCCTCTGTTTCCCAGTTGTACCCCAGTTTTAGAACGGTTCTCACGTTATGATGTTAATGTTCTGGTGTCTGAACCACTGACTGTTGTTCTCTTTCCTGGCTTTAAAAGCAGAAGGAAAAATTATGGTTGCTGTTGCATTCAAGAATAGAAACAGCAGTGGGTGCTGTTGCGTTTGGTTGCACAACTGCTTAAACACCAACACAAGTTTAGAAAAGACAGGAGAAATGAAAAAGACAGAAGCAGCTGAGTAGCTACTTCTCTACACTTATTTCACAGAAATTTCACAGAAATAAGTGTAGAGAGGAATAAGCATTACTTATAAATATTTGAAAACAGAGTGATGTGTAACATGTATGCACGTAAGATTTTAACTAAATAAGTAATATTAAAAATTTATAAGGGGTGGAAAGTAAAAAATGAAGGAGAAACTGAGGAAATGTCAAAGTAAGAAAAACATTATAAAATGATAACGGCAAAGGACAAAAAAGGATGCATGTAATAAAAAAAGATAAGATAGACTAAGTGTCTGAAATTTAAATGTCAGAAAAACAATATAAAGAATCAACTGAACTAAAAAAATGAGTGATTTTAATTCAGGATAAAGGGCAAACATGGATTTTAAAGAGAACAAGGGGTCAGATGATTTAAAGGTTTTACAAATGGTCCTTCTGACTGCAAGTTATTATCTTCAGTCTGGTGTTTATTTAAAATACAAAGTTAGCTATGATTGTCTATTATTCCTGATTTTATCTCAGCCTTGTAATAGATATTTATCTACCAGATTGATCTGTAAATGATTGTGCAGATTTCATTGTTATTTATCTGCCTTTTTAATTCAGTGGATTCTGTCATGTAACTAAATTGGTTTTGTTGTGATGCTTTAGAGTGAAAACTGATCAATAGCTAATCTTTGACTTCTCCATGTGTGGAGTTGTTTTATTGTGGATAAATACTTATTACTCTGAAAATGTTTCCATGAAAACCTAAACATTTATATGCAATTTTCAGTCTGTAAGGACAACAATTACTTGCCTGTAAAATGTTTATATATGCAAACAACAAAGCTTTTTCCTCACCTTGTTCTGTTGTATTTTTGTCTAGTCACATCATCTCTTGCATTCTAACCCTGAGCTACAAAGTCAGCTTTTCCTTCTGCAGGTCAACTTTCCCAGCCCTGTCACTGTCCTGCTATTTGGTTCAAATAAGCTACAGAAGTGGATCGATTTCAACCTTCCTCTGTTGTTTCAGAAATCACACAGAACAGGGAATACCGATGTACTGGATCAACAGACAAACAGAAAACAGGAGAGCTTTCTGTGAGACACGGTTCAGGCATGGATGTGGAGGATGAGCAATCAGTTTAGATTTATTGGGAACAGATTTCTTATGGTCCGACAAGTAAAGGTCAGGTCTAGGTGTCCCGATCCTGCTGGTGGGACGGTTCTGGTTCTCAGGGTCAAATAGGTAGAGAATCAAAGCCAGAGAATCCAAAGCAGACTGGATAGGATTGAGTTCTAGTCAGAGGTGGATGGAGAAGGCAGCTGGAGGAGGGAGGAAACAGGCAGGTGAGTCAGTCTTATTGAAGGACATAAATGACCCTGAGGAGTTACTGCACAGGGTTCCACAACAATCTGACGCCGTGCGGCAGGAAGATCCGTCCTAACCGCTAGTGTGCGCAGCATCCAGCTCAACTGTGCTTTGCTGTAGCCAGAGCAACAAAATTAACTTTCAGAATTGAATAATAATTTTTTTCTATGCATAGCCATAATTGATGCATGATGACATGCATAAATATACCCAATTTTCATAAATAAAGCTAGTATTGTGACATACTATAGTCTGTCTTGGTGACTTATTGAGAAAGTACGGATCCTGTGATCTTGCGTTTGTGGAATATATGAAGATTGACTCCACACAAAAATAGGATCAGTTCTAATTTTGGCTGATGGCTGTGCAGAAGGGCAGCGGACCGATGCAGTGTGGATCAAGGTGATGACGGTCAGGTGTGACGGTCAGAGCTCAGCAGCAGGTGTGACCATGTCGGGTAGAGTCCATCTTACACCTCAGGGCAACGCAGAAACATTTATATGTCTTAGTTCCACTATAAACCCAGAACAACCTATGATGGATAGATGATGGGCTCTTTGTGCTTCCAGAGTGTTTTTATACTGTGGACCAAAGGGGCGTGGCTTACTACTCAGCCTTTACCTGAACTATGAGTCAGGTGGGGAATCCTCAGGAGAAAATTGCCAAAGGGCAAATGTGTATGCCTTGATCTTATTACAGACATTTCAGTTCCACTCAGTGCTTTAAATACAAGCAACGTTTTCGTGCACCATCCTCAACATGTTTCTGTATCTGCATCAAATCCAGCTGAGTAACATATTTCCCATGTTCTGTTGGACTTGGCTGTATTACTTGGAGGTCACAGTGTGGCATGACTCCACCCAGAAAGACCTGGCAGCTCCTCAGATCCCCAGCAGGTGATGAGCTGACTGCAGTCAGGTGTGGAGACCACAGCAGGTAGGTCACACGCTCCAGGAGCGATCCTCTGTCCAGGGAACGAGTCTCTCCATCCAGACACAGACACAAGGCCACTCGGCTCCAGAGACCAAATTTCTATATTAATTGGCAAAAATCCAGAATCCTCCAGTTCATTTTTCTGTCATCAATGTGATGACATTACCAAGATACATAAATCTCTCTATTTAAGACAGGAACTAACCACTGAGCCACTGGCATTCTCCTTCCTTCGTTTTATTAACAGCCAAAAGACTCAGATTCATAGAGGCTTAGTCATATAATTCTAAGTAGTCTATCAATTATGGCACTAAAAATGGGACTTTCTCACTTTGCATCCATCACTCTCAAAAGCAACTATTAAACCTCACTCGTTTTCCTAAAACAGAAAAAAGAAAAATTAATTTAAAAAAATTAGCTGAGAAATTTTTTTCAACTTTCTTCTGATTTGCAGCTATTTGGACTGCATTATTATTTTTGAATGGCAGATTTAATTTCATGTCCCTGATCTACTTTGGAGGTAGTCACAAAGTCATACCACTATGACGTAATGTGTGACATTATGCTACGATACAAAGCGGCGCCAGCTGCCGAAGCAGGAGTCAGTGGAGGACCTGTCTGATATTATTTATTGGTCCATTAATTTACCAACATCATTTGGGTCTGTAAGGACAACAATGTCCTCAGTACAGATAATCGAGAAGCTCTGTCACATTGGAGGAGCTCGAAATGCACCAAGTTTCTGTTGATCTGGGTTCAGGGTTTAAGGTGTTTCCTGACCTCGGGATTTGTTGGGTCACTAACCCACAAGGAGAAGATACCGGGGAAAACTAATCCCCACTTTAGAAGAAGAGCATACTTCTTAGAGTCAGCGTAGGCAATGCTACCGGGTAGATGAATACCAGATACCTGCTGTCTCTCTGACCATGATAAGCAAATGATGGATGGATGAAGCAATCATGAAAGTAATTCCAGAAAGTTTCAGTTTGTTTTTTCACATGTTGTGTTCTGGTCAACCAGTAAACGTGAACCCAGTGTTTCTGCTGCCTCTAACTTCTGAAATTCTTTGATAAATCAAATATGCAACAATGACAACAAGCCAGTGAAACAACCTGAGAATGTGACCAACATTCAATATACACATACATACAAGAATGCAGGTAAAATTTAAATGTTGACATTGAAATGTGCCAGACTTATAGCATGCAAAACACAAAAGACACTACGATGTCTCTGGGAACAAAAACCTTCAACCATGCAGACTGTGCCAGGGTGTAAAGAGACAAAGAAACAGGGAGTTCATAAAATAGTACGGTTTTCAGGGCACTCAGAGACTGTAAACAGTCAGCATCCCAAGGCTTGCAGGATTTATTTTTACCATCATATCCTCTCTGAGATTAGCACTACAAAATCTGAACAAAAAGAACAGTGGTGGGGGGACGGAGAGGCTTAGTGGCATGGGGGGTAAGTGATGTTTTTTTTTAAGCAGATGTATTTTTAGGAACAGGAAGGGAAAAGAGCATAAAGAGAATGTGGGAAGAGTTGCTGGAGCTGCTGGGTAAGTGGCGTCAATAGTATTAAAAAATTAAATCCAATCAATCTACTGAACAATAAGACTTTCAAAATTCAGAAGTGTGTGTTTGTCTATGTGTGTGTTTGTCAGAGGGAAAGAAAGATGCTGAGTGACATTGGACAGGAAGGTCCAGCTAATGGTCAAACCTCAGATTTAGGAGGAGAGGTGTGTTTTTTATCACTGCGGTGGAACAGTGGGACATATTTTTACTCTCACAAAATCGCTGATAGGGTCGAAGGAATTTGTTCTACGTAAACCTCACACAATTACTCTTTCATGTGCAGTTGTTTCATTAAAGCGTTAAGGGGGCCCACAGCTTTACTAAAATCCACAACAGATTGTAAAAGGACGTTATTTTTTACATAAACATAACAAATAAAATAACAATACTGCTTTCCATACATCACATTCATTTATGTCTAATATTGCAATGGACAGTACATCTGATCAGTCCTTTTGACACAAGTTCCGTCAGAAACCTATTACCTTTTATATACCTGCTTTTAACAGCAGATGTAGCTACAGAGCACATCTCTGTACTCAACAATAAGAAGCAGAAGAAGAATCTACAGGAAGTACAATTCTTATACCGCCTTCTAGTCTAACTACACAATGTGACCTTTCAAGGGTTTTTATTTTTATATACGAGAAAAATTACTAACAAACTTACTAAAATAGGGATGTGCATGACTGGCCAAAACAGCTACAAGCACGCCAGGCACAAAACGGGACTATTAAAGTTTGGCTTGTGACTGGTTGTCGATTGGCTTTAGCTTCCTGATGGTTTAACCAGGCCTAATGCTTTCCATAGTAACCTGGCTTTAAATGATCCCCTTCACATCGGTCTGTTCCAGTACTCCCTGATCCTGAATCCATACGACGTTCTCATGCAAATCAATTGTTCTGCTGTTCCAACAAAACCGCAACAATCAAGTAAAACAATGACAACATACTGTGGTTTTATATGTGACAAACTATTCCTAAAATCAGGCTGTTTGATTTATAACAAAGTCTCTCTACTGTGTTTACCTTTTAAATAGCAGTATTGCTCAGTAATAAAAAGCATATTTCATATGTGTAACGTTTATGGCCTCCTCTTGTCTGGTACATACCACACGTAAAGCCCTTGCTGTTCACTGGTAAATAATGCATCTCTCAGAAACTGGCTGAATTTGGTTGTTGAGGAGAGGACATTTCTAACTCTACTAAAATCAATATTTTTACTCTACGAGTGTTGCATAAACCATGCAGAGGACTGCAGCTCACAGCAGCAGATGTCTGATTTTATTTTATTTTTTCTGAGCTTGAGGGAGCCAGTATGATTAATCCAAGTCGCTGTTGCAAAAATGCTCAATGCTTGTGTTTTTAGCCTAGTAGAATAAAACAATTGGAAACAAAACATGCAAAACCAGCTTTAATTTGTGAGAATATGTAGGATTTATTGGGTCTATAATCCTTTTGGTAATCTTGATGGTAATCTTTTACCCGCTGTGCAGACCTGTTTTCAAACTGAACTGAATTACTGCATGTGTTGAATTGAACAACCATATTGGCTTTGTACAATACTCTGCGGGCTGCGCTCTTGTGATGATTTATTAAACAAGCTCTGGACTGTTGGTTCCTGCTCTGCTCATCTGCATTGTTCACTGTGTTCCAGCACAGATTTCAGGTTTTGTCTGTCTGCACTCCTCCTGTCACCCACATCAGGCTGCACTGGGACTTGATGGCATATAGTTAAAGAATAAGTTTATTTTAGTTTTTGTTCATGTTTTTCTGCTGTTTCAATGATTTATTTAAAATATCTTATATTAGCTTAGTAATTTTTTTTTTATTAGAGACTAAATAATTCAACAACCTGAGAGTAGCGTTAGCATGGTTCTTTGAACATCTGCAGTCAGTCTTTTGTGAAAAGGTGGTAAAGGTTCCTTTGTCACACAGCAGCTCTTTGATTAATAACTCTGTCAAACACACACATACACCAGAGACTCCCCAGGAAACCAGGAACTGATGCGGCTGCATTCTGCAAAGTGTATCAGACTTTAATCTTCCTTCTTAACTTTGGAAGAAAATCCTTGATTTTTGTTTTTTGTACTGAAATGTTTTTGTTTTTGTAAACAAACAAATATGACAGCCCAATACTTTGATGGGGGTAGAGTATCACTTTAGAGCGGATCTTGAATGATTTTTTTCCCACGTTTTTATATTGAGGACAAAAGTTCACAAAAGACCACCTGACTCGTGTGATGCAAGAAACAGTGTTTCCAAAACAGCCTCATTGTGCAAAACCTTTTTATCAAATTATGTTTGTTTGTTTTTTTTCAAAACTGTCCTGCTTCAGTTAAGCAAATTTATTTTCATAATTTCAATTTGTACAATTCTATGTTTAAAAGAATCACATCTACTGATTTCTCCTTTCTTATGTCAACACATTTTTGTCTACCGAGCAGTCAGCTGCATAGATGGATATTTTTACTTTACTTGGACATGTTAAATCCTGGAACTGAAAAAAATAATTTCTCTACAGTATGGCTGAATAAATTTTGAAGAAAAGCTTTGTCCTTAAAGTTTTCAAATTCCCTGCTTCTCATTTTCATTTCTTCTTCTCTTTCCCTCTACGTTCCCTTTCAGCCTCCTCAGTATCACGTTTTGTGAGTCCTGATCTCATGTAGGCAGATGTGTGGGTGTATTTTTTGCCAGCAATTTTCTGAGGATGTGGATGCAGCTGATACAATGTTTTAGTTGTTTTCTGAGATAAAAACGCCGCCTTATAAACTTGCTGCTTTGCATTTCAATGCACTTAGTCTCTGTGTGAATTCGAGCACACGGTTTATGGAAATACACACATGTTGAAACATAGTTTTTTCAGTATTTAAGTGTTAGCCATGGAATTAGAGAAAATCTTAAATAAGCAAAGTGTTGATGGATGGATCCTCCACATGCTGCACTGAGCTTCAAACGTCTTGAGTTCATTTAGTTTAACTTAATGTTCGTACAAACTGTTTTCACTATAAATAATACGAAAGTAAAGACCTTTTTTGCACCCAACTTAGGAGTCGGTTTTTCATTACATATCACAAATATTACATCAGAACAATTTCCACTTACTTTCCAACTATCTGTGCAACAGAACAGAACCTGACAGCTTCTTGTCATATTTCAGCTAAGATATGAAAATGTCATAGCCACTCTCAGAAGAAAATGAATACTGTACCTAAAATAGTCTTTTTTCTATGTGGGTGTAGGCTGACTGTATCCCTGTAAGACTAAGCTGACTCCTTCACAGCTGAGCTTTCAGTGTCAAGGCTTCCCCAAGACTCTGCCAAAACCGGCAGGTTTTAAAATACTCAACTGATTTACTCAATTCCAGACGACATTTGTCCTCTCTGTCCACTCGTTGTTTGTCATCATGTCATTTTCCTCCAGCTCTCTCTGGACCACCTCTCCCCTGTTCCTCTCATCTTCCTCTCCTCTGTGGACTGCAATGTTCATTTTCAAAGAGGCGTCACTTTACCAGATCTTCTCCATGTTTGCCACTGCTTTATTCACCTTATTGTTGTCTTTGCAACTCTTTAGTTGATCCTCTTGTTCTTTTCTAATAATCAAAAGTCCTGCAATATTTTTTCTTCTCGTTTTGCTTCTCATTCTATGTTTTGCCTACACTTTCCATATTACCCCCAAGCTTCCTTCACTCCTCGACTTCCTGCTCCTCTTTCAAATATCCCATCCTACTCCTTCACCTCCTAATTTCTCTGTTCTTTTCTTCCTCCACTGAGCTCAGGCATTTGCAGCTTTGATCTCTCTGTCATTTAAAAAAAAAATCCACTCCATCCTCTGAACTCAGCTACCATGACAGTATGAGAGAGGGAGACCTTTAAAGATAATAAGGAGGAAAGTGAGAGAGAGTCTGAGTGGTGGATCATAAGATTTGAAGCGATGAATTGGAGTAAGACGGGTTAAAGTGAGAGGAAAGGAGTCCTTAATGAGGTTTGCCTTGGGGTTGAGACAATTATGGAGAGAAGCAGAAAAAGACAGAAACACGGTGCTGAATTCTTGTTGTGCAGATGATACTGAATCCAATTAAACCATTAAAATACTAACATTGAAAATCTGCACTGGATAACCCTTTATTCACAAAAAGCCAAAACTGATACACAGAAATTACTTGTGTAAAAGGTTAAAATAATACATTTTTTTTTTTTTATCTCTAAGACTGAAATTTCATACAGATGAGCATTTTAAGTTGTGGTTTTCGTTGCCAGCCCCTTTCAGCTCATCAACCAGCTGATTCTTTTCTACTCATTAAAATGCAAAATCTCCTACAGAGGCTGAGTAACTTTAGTTCGCTTAGCTTTGCTTTCTGACTCGCTGCTTTCAGTCCAACATTCACAGCAGCACCTTCTTTACAAACTGAGTGACTTGTCTTCTTTCTGTACATATGACATGCTCTGTTAGCATAAATCTTACTCAGAAATGCACTTATTTCAATGCATTCATGAGAGACACAATTCTGAAAAATGCACATGAAAAGGACAGAATGAAAGGAAACTAAAATGATACATGCCACTGAAGCTACCGAGTCTTTCTGCTCTGTTGGCCTTGTTAGATTTCATATCCTCGACCGTGAGCAAGATGTTTGTTGGCTTACTTTAGTTTCTTACACACTGACTTTCAGAAAGACTGCAAGATATGAGAAAAACATTTGTGATGATCTTTCTTTTCCACCATCACCAGCTTCCCTACGCTCTCTGTAAGCTCTAGCCACTAAGTTACTAAAATCTTTTTCAAGTATTACCGTAAAGAGCAGAAAACTGCCTCCAATGTCTATAACTGCTTGTTCCAGTGGTTATTGGGGGAGAGGCAGGCTAAACTTGCCTCTCCAGTCCATCGCAGGGAAACACAGAAACACACTGGACAGACACTCACACCTGAGGACAGTTTAAGAAGACAAATGAACCCAACAGTTATACTTTTGACTGAAAAGAAGCTGGAGTCACCAGAGGGAACTCAGAGATGTGTGGAGACAACATGCAAACTAAATGCATAATGGGATTTGAACCCAAGACCTTCTTGCTTGAAGACAATGGTGTTACCAATTATGTAACTACGGACTTTCAGTTAAGGTTGTAGCGATTCATCGAATGATTGAAGTGCCTCCATTTTTAAAATTCTTTGAGAAAAATTAACTGTCAAAAAGTTTCATTAAATAATCTTTTACTTTTTAGTGGCTTTTGTTGTGGTCGGATAATTATTTATGTTGCACAACGCTCTCCCTTCTGCCAATGAGTTGCTGAGGAATGCTAAGTGCTATTAGCATAGCATAGCATGACCAAACTTCCTCTCTTCCCCAAACATGTCTGCTTTTCACTTTATACCTGACTATGACTATTTTTTGGGGGTGTCGCCATTTTGTCATGCAGTGAAGACTAAGTTATGTGGCCCAGACTTTAAGTCATCAGTCTTTGAGCTGTCAGCCTTGGGCTTGCTGTATTTCTTTCACAATTTTTATTTATTTCTTATGAAGTAGACATTTGGCAGGGGTTATGAGGAGAAATGAGAAAAGATAAGTAAAACCAAAAGAGAGAGAGAGAAAGGAGATAATAGAGTTAGAGGATGATGGAAGCAGATGACGGGCAGCTAAGTTTGACTTCTTCCCACACAGAGAGAGTGAACGACACCAGAAAGAGGTGATAGATGGAGGAGTGGGGAGGAGACTCCCCTGTTAGAAAGAAGGACTCGCTTTCTCTGTCTCTCCTTCTTCTCTTTGCCATGTGACCGGCCAGAGCTCCAATACCGCTCTCTTTCACTCTCTGCCTCTACTTCTATCCTTTGCTCAGCTCCCACTATGTCAAACTGAGGAGGAAGAGAAGGAGGAGGAAGAACAGGAGGAGTAGAGAGAAAGAAGCAGGAAGAAGAGAAAGAGTAACGAAGAGGGAGAGGATGTTTTCTGTCTCGCTAAAGTGCAGGATGGGGGTCATCAGACGCCGAATCAAGGGTACAGAGTGCGTTTGTGTCAGATTGCTGCTAACTATGAAAGCAGTGTGTCTGTCAGCTGTTTGCTTTTATTTGTGTGTGTGTGCGTGGGCGTGTGTGTGTGTTTTAGGTGGTTGTGTTGGCATATGTTGGATAAGAGTGTTATGGTATGCACCTTTGACAACACACTGAATAGTGTGTGTGTGCAGCTATTTTGGAAAAAGTATCTAGTTGTGTTTCTGAGTTTGTTTCCTGGAATCGTAGCATTTCGACATGTTTGTGCGTGAAAACCTGTTTGTACCAAGTAACTGTTCATCCAAACTGTCTTCGCATCCCTGTGCGGTTACATTATAATGTAAATGCCTCTTCCATGACGCTGAGTTCAGGTGATTTTCCCATATGTTCCCTGCTGACAGCTTCTTTTTTTTACATCCCCTGTGAAATTCTTCTCTTGCTGGCTTTGCTTCGATGCTGATTGTCCACAGGAATCCAATAGAAAAACTGGATGGGCTTTGTGCTTTGAGTGAAATGAAAAGACGTGATTGTCTCTTTGTAAGTCAGCAGGTAAAGTGTCTCAGCTGGTGTTCAGGGACAAGATACTCTTGACTTTGTTTGGCTTTGTCATTTCAGCATTTCTATAAGTTGCTTTTCTGAGTTTTTATTGCTTTCATGGCTTGAGATATTGTTGTCTTATGGAAGTGTAGTTAATGTGGTGATATTGCTGAAGTTACTGTTCTGTGCAGGTGAAATGATTCCTTATACAAAAATATTTTAACTTGACCTCAAACAGCTTTTTCTGTGTTTGATTTATTATGAGTGAACATCTAAAGTGCTTCTTCGAGGGAAAATAGACGATACATGTTTGCATTGTTATTTTCCCTTAATATATCCCAACAGTTATTGCAAAGTGTGTAATGAAAAGCACATACGAATGTGACATAGGAAAGGTAAAGTCAGCTCCAGGCAACACCTTGACACACAGCGTCCATACAAAGCACAAGTTGAAAAATGGTGGGAAGGCTAATATTTTATGCATGTAAATTCTGACAAGACACAATTTTGTGGCAAGCCCTCCTGTCCCCAGAGAACTGCTGTTGGAGAAGACAACATAGGTTTTCCATTTGCAACCATTTCTGTCACATTTGCTGAACCAAAATCATCATTTCTGGTCAAGTTTGTGCACTGAAGCGGAGAAATAGACCTCAGTTTCATGGGCTTTGAGTGCATTCATTTAAATATAAACCGTCGTCTTCATTATTTCCTCACAGGCAGGTTAACAATATGTGACCAACGCAGCTCCCTCCCCCCAGACAACAAAAGTGTCTGAACTGCTTCAGTGTTTCACGTTTTCTCATGTTATGACCCAAAACGTCAATGTGTTTTTTAATTTGACAAAACTAACACAACATTGTACATAATTGTGAATTTGAAATATGATGAATACTAAAATATGTTTTTTTTTGTTTTTACAAATAAACCATAAAAAGTGAGCATCAATCAGAATGTATGTATGACTGGATTGAATTTACTTTTCTGTAAAATGCCTTAATTCAAAACACTTCACAACATGTTTTGAATTGGTGTCATATAAATAGACTTAACTAATTTCCAACACAAAAAATCATGGAAGTCCACCTGAAATTGAACACACCAGCAAGCAAGAGGTTCTTTGTAACTTTGAACAAGTTGCAGAGGTTGCATAAAGTCCTTTATTTACGGTTTTCTCTAACAGTGGCAAGAAGAAAACTGTGGTTAAAAGAAAACCAGATGTCGTTCAGTTTACACCTGGTGGGGATAAAGAAGCTGGTCAGTACTGGGAATTATATCAGAGGCTGCAAAAAACTGGAGCTTCAACTTCCAGCAGATAACGGCCTAAACATCCAGTCAGAACTCCAGCAGCCTGCGGTTCTGACTGCTGCCTGGGTCAAAACCCCCACACTTTAAATCAAGGCTTTTCATGTATGACCCGTTCAAGGCTGAGTCCTAATTTTAATTGAGAATCTGTGGCAAGATTTGAAAACTGATGTTTACAAACACTCCCCGGCCGAGCTTGAGCTATTTTCCAAGGAAAAATAGGCCAGAATTGTTTTCTCTAGATGTGCAGAGCTGGCAGAGACGTGGCCCTGAAGCTTCAAGTGCCACAAAGGAGTAGTTTCCACGAAATACTGACACGGTTCGGATAAATAAGAATGCACATTTGGAAAAAATATTGTATTTTTTCGTGTTAACTTGTATGTACTACTTTTTGTTGTTCCATTTATCACATAAAAGTGCAATAAAACACGTTGATGTTTGTGGTCCTGACACGTCAAAATCTAAAGGGTAGAAGTACTTTTGCAATGCACCTTTAATTGAACACTTAAAACCCTCATTGGCCGCATTTCCCATCACATGTAACATGAAGTCCACTGTGTTTTTGCTGCTTGCTACAAATTTACAAGACGCCGCAGAGCCTGCCGTGAAATGAGAACCTGCCACAGTTTCTCATTTTCAACGTTCTTCAAGTCTTGCAATGTGGTGTCGCTGTTAGAAATTTTTTATAAGAATACAGTTATTTCTGTGATCCTGTTGCCATAGTTGAAGCTGCTGCACTTTTTAACCCTTTAAAAACCACACCAAGAAAAAAATACTGGAAAAAAAAATTTTATTTTCTGTTCCTGTGGGTTACAAATGAGCACAATCAAGGTTTTTTTTAAACACCCCACAGTTTTTTAAGCATTACTCCGGCCTATGCTACAAACACAGGAAGGGCTACACAATAATATGAGGAAAGGTTCGGTGTAAAAGTAAAAAAAAAAAAAAAAAAATCACAAAAAAATGTTTTGAGTCATCAGATCTGACTTTTCACACAATTGTTTCAAGACATAAAACTGAGTTGGATTTCCTTTAAGTAACAGAGGCAAGAAAAGTTACAAATACAGAGTAGAAAGTTAACAATACGTAAATAAATAACAACTATGCATAAAACAAAAGAACATTTTTGATGTATTTCTCAACATATGACTTTGTTTTAGAGTTGCAGCATAATATTTTTTCTTACTGTTGATATCCTGTGTAGCTTTGCTTAATTGCATTAATATACTTGAAAACACATAAAACATTTCAGACTTTTTTTCTTTGACACCTTATCTGATGGATTATTCAACATTACAAACACTTCATAAACAATTCATATAACTTCTGGATTTACATCACAATTAATTGTTCCTGACATTTCCATTCTGACAGCAGCTGCTTTGCTTGTCACAGCGTCATGCCCAAAGCCACGTGTCCTCTATGGCTGCTGTCCTGACACTTTGAGACGTGTCAAATAACCAGGTCAGACTCTGGAGAACTTTTTTTGCATTCTAATAATAACATAATTCAGCCATTTGTTGGACCGGGGACACACCAGAACGCTTCTAAACTTTTGTATTCTGGTTATTGTTGTAAGCTGGGTCCGTGTTCTTCAGTGATGGAGGACCGATAGTCGATGACCAACCAAATCTGATGATTTACTTGTTGACTTGGTTCAAGCTGTAGCGGACACTTCTTAGTGAGATCGTTCTGGCTCAATAGTCCAGATTTCCTTTTGTAGACCAGCCAGGAAATGGCAATAAAAGCTCAAGTAGCAAACAGCTGGTGGAACAGTGAGTCTGCTGAGCCGATCATACTCAGCAGAGTTAACGGCATGATGGATGAGCATTGTTGTGTTGATGTGCTGACGGCGGAGTGTCGGAAAGATTAAGAGCTTCTTAAAGAGACAGAAGCCCCATTTCAAAGCGTCAAATTATGAAGTTAAGTTTCGTTCATATCCTGTTTGATATGTTCAGTATTTTCATAACAATCAATTGTAACATAGTTACTTTATTGTGCTATAAAATGGCTCTATGTGCCTGGAAAAACACATAATACTCCCTCTTTAACTAACTCCGGTTATGCTTCTCTTTACTGTGAAAAATGCTGCATGTTGTGTTGCCAGGTTGTGTTCAGGTGCAGCTGTTTGTTTCCCAGGTCTCACCTCCAGGTCTGGTGGTTTTTTCAGTAGCTCAATAAAACTTTTGTTTTCTTGTCAAACAGGCAATTCCTTAAAGGCTTTCCCCTACATTCTTAAATGTTTTATAGCTCTTTGTGTGCTATCAGATTCCTAATGCAATACAATACTGCTGCAAATGTTTGCACCGCCATTAACGCCATAAAGTGTTTTTTCAGATTAAAGGGCTCAGTGACAATCACAGAAGGCTTTTTAAGACCACCCATAAGTAATTATACTTTGTCATTCTTCATGCGCTGGATTTCCATTTAGAGAAAATAACTCACTTATAAAACAGATGCTGAAGATGTTATGTCTTACACGAGCAGAATTCTGTTTGTTTTAGCATATTAATACATGCAAATGGATTATTATAACACCCACATAAGAGGGCAATCTTTGAAAATGCATGAAAATATGAATTCTTCATTTTGACAGGATTTTATCTAAGGTTTTATGCTCAGCTGTATGTAATTTATGTACTGACCCTGCTGGTCTTGACTTGCAGGGATTTGATCTTATATGAATAAACTAAACTGTGTAGATTATGTAACTTTTAGTTTGCATCGTCCAGGAATTTTCTTCTTCTGGTCTCAGGATTTGCAGCGTATCACAAGTGTCTGTTTCTCTGGGTTTTCGGTCCAGCAGGAATGTCTTTATGTGGATTGTGTCTGATACTTCAAGTCTGACATGTTTGGGACCAAATGTTTACAGGATCTGCTTGTGTGTGAGACTCAAAGTGAGACTCAGTTGTTTTCATGTGGTGCTTGGGGCCACTTTGTTGCGTGTGTGTGTGTGTGTGTGTGTGTGTTGTATGTTTTAAAGGACTGATCTCAGAAGATCTGAAAGCGGTTTGGATCACTACACTCTCTTCTTCTCTGTGTAGGCTTGCTGAGATTCAATATAAATGAGGCCACGGTTCTCACTATGAGGTGTTCGTAATTGTGTTTGGACGGCGTGTTTACATGGCGAGGTGATGTCAGTGGAGTTTGGGAATACAGCCTCGTCTCTGTGTGCAGGAATGTTTTTGCAGTGAGTGGAGGAAATGAGGAGCTCACCTACCTGCAGATCAGTTCAGAATATACTTTCCAGCTCTGTGATCTGCAGCTGTTCCTTTCTTCTCAAATTCAAACCTATTTAGACTCTGAAGGTTAGACGGGATGGGAAAACAAGTCAGACATCACCTGCAGCAAATGTAGAGAAAACAGAGACACCAGTTCAAACTTTTGTCTGGTCTGAGAAATAGTTGATCAGCAGAATATAATACACATACGTAATTGAAAATCACTGCAGATGATCATGTTTGAGAGTTGAATGCTTGGACAGCCTCAGTGTGGATCTCAACACAGAGTGAACTGTGAAGAAAATTCACCCAAATCCGGATAATACTGAAGTGAATTCTGGGAGATGTAGGCAGCAGCTCTTTGGTTCCACAATCCCAGCTGCATTCTTTGAAACCACACACATCCTCTGACCTCTTGTTGGATCAATCTGAATGATGCGCATCACGAAATACTCCATAAGTGGGGAACTGTGGATAAATGTACGCTGACAACCTGACAGAATCGGTAACTCCTGATGAAACCCTGATGATTTATCCATCTGAAGCAGCTCACACATGACCTTTTTTCTATACATTAGTTGATTGCTAAGTTAAAATTGTCTCAGGGAAACATCTTTTTTTTTTCCTTTTAAGATGTACCTAAGCAGTTTGAATGGCAGCAGGTGTTGACTTTATTGCCACAAAAACTTAAAACAAAAAGCCTGCATACGGTATAAAAAGAACAAAGACATTAATAATTACGGACGTGCGGTATAAAGTCATGAAATACATGCTACGTCATGAAGTAAGTTAGAGTTATTTGTGATAAAGCTAATGTTATTTAGTCTGTTATTTTGACTGTTTAAAAAAGATCGAAAACTGATTTCTGCTACAAATAAGATGCTGACGGCACATTTGTACACCACAGACCCAGCTTTGACAAAAAAGAAGAGCAAAATCCAAGATCAATGACCACTGAATTAAACTAGAACAACATCTATAAGTGTGTAATATGAATTGCCCTTTCTTGTTTTCTAATTTTTGTGAAAGTTGTTTTAACATGCGGACAGTTGGTGTGAATGTGAAACACGTTGCTGATAGAAATAGAGGCAGACCTTTTCCTGAGTGATGCTCATCTTTTACACTCTGGAAAACTGTGTGATAAACCCCAGAGTGCAGCTTCGTCCATGAAGCAGTGCAGGCTAACGTGAGGGGAGCGGAGGCGTTTTGGGTAATCAGACATGCAGAACCTTTTGACTTTGTGCCTAAACTTTGTAAAACAAAGAGCATTTTCACCGCTGACATCAGGAAACTGTTTGTCACAGCGACTCTTTTCCTTTGATCATCGAGACATTAAACTATAATTTTAAACATCTGCAGTGAATTCATATTATTCTGCAACATCTGCTCTGGTGTACTTTCTTCTCTCTGAAATGAAATGAATAGTTTTGAACTGATTTCCCCTGGAGAGTTTCCAGAAATACCAACAAAGTTTGCAGGCTGTAGATCCTGCTGACAAATCAGTCAGAGGTAGGCATCCCTGAGGTTGTTTTTGGCAGAAGACTGCAACAATAAAAGAATGAGGCAGTGTAATTGTTACATCATTGCTGATTTTGGCTCTAACCCCAGTGAGCCACTACTTTCCTTTGTGACCTATTTAACTAACAAAAACGCTTCCAAGAATCTGATAAAAACGAGGGAATGTGGAATAAAGCAAAATGTACTCATCTAGAAATAATATAAACATGTGAAAAAAAATCAAAAATAAAGCTTTCAAACAGGATCTGAACATGCTCAGCAACAAAAAGTAACAAATTAACATAAATACAATTTTATTTCTGAGAACGGTTCTATGGAGACGCAGAAGTTTTCAAAAACTTCAGAAACGTCTTCCTGATGGGCGTCAGTTGTGTTTTCGTTCAGAGATCTGCACAGTGTCTTATAAATACATGAATGAACTATTTCTGTTTTTTTAAGCAGAAAAATGTAATTGATGTAAATCTAAAATATAAAGTGGTTTTGTTAAGATGTGAGTAGTTTTGGTTGGTAGTAGGTTGGGTGATAACAAAACCAGGACTATGAGATCTGTTGTTGATGTAGGTTAATCATTTTCTGCCAGTCTGATTGCTCAGATTCTCTGAGCTCAGACTTCGCCTAAAACATGACAACAGCAACAAGCGTCGATGCTGGGAAAGAAATTTTCTTCTCACCCGACTGAATCTTAAAAGTGCGGAGCTGTCCTTGGTGCTGATCTCTGTCCTTCACAAGCCACCACGGATCCTCAACTTGTTATTCAGCATACACACTTTGTATAACCTGCTCTGCAGGGGCATAAGACCATAAGCTCAAATTATTTAGTATGTGGTATGACAGATTTATCCTTCCTGCAACTCTGACTAAACCATCAGGAAATGAAATGATGCAATTTTAATCTGACCTTGAGTAGAAGCGGAGATAGTCTCCACACTTCTTGCTAAAAAATACTGTATTTAAAGAACAAATTTACTTTCCTTGGAAGAAACCAGCGTCTGAATCTCAGTCTGAATAAAGACGACAGCAGATTGATTAGAGATCTGACCTAATCAACCATTTGAGGCCGGCGCCATGAAAAGGTCAAAAATTAGATCTTCATGAGTGTTTTCCATTTAGAAGCTGTAAACTTGATCTTTCTGAATTAGAATGACTTACACACTTTTTGCCCTTCACAAATCATAGTTGCTAGGTAACTTACAATTTGTGCTCATTTAGGTCTTTATATATATATATAGTTTTGCCATGTATATATTAAGAAAAAGCAGAAAAATCTCTGGTTTATTATTTAAAAAACTTAATATTCTCCCTTATTCCTAACGCCAGCTCTATCATTTCAAACAAGTTGAAGTTGCATGTCATAATTATAGATATTAACGACTCCTTTTCTGACCTCAATGTGGATTCACCTTTTACTCCTCCCTCTTTCCAGACGGTAGTGGATCCACTCTGGCGTAGGGCAATACTTCTGCTACTACGAGGGAAGATATTTTCCACCAAATTATACAATGTGGAGGTCGGTAATAATGACACAGTACTAAACTGGTGAGTTTTTAATAAAACACTAATGGTTTTATGCGACACTGTGTGAGTAAACAAATGGGTCAACAGCTTGGCCCCTCAGTTAAACGGACATAAACAACAGCTGACAAAATGTCCTGAGGACAAAAATCCTCCCACTAAAGCTGCTTTAAAAACCTGCAGACACACGGAGCAGTGAACTATAAGGGCTATATGACTTTAGTTTCATTTAATTTACAATCACAGAAGCTAAATCTCACTTGTAGTGACTAAATCAGTTCCAATGAAAACATGTGAAATGAGCTATTTGAGCAGATTTTACCGTTTTTGGAGAGTTAATCCAGTAGGAGAAAAAAAAGTGTTTACAATTTTAACTTTTTTATTCTGCAGAGCAAGACTGCTAAAAGATAAGGTTATAAGGTATTTATTAAAGGCAGGAAATATGGTCAGAAAACAAAAAGTAATAGCATCAAGGTGATCTCTGGTTCTAAAATAAAGCTGAAAACATGGTGAATGGGCTGCACAGTGGCGCAGTTGGTAGAGCTGTTGCCTTGCAGCAAGAAGGTTCTGGGTTCGATTCCCAGCCCGGGGTCTTTCTGCACGGAGTTTGCATGTGTGCATGCGTGGGTTCTGTCCGGGTTCTTCCTCCCACAGTCCAAAAACATGACTGTCAGGTTGATTGGCCTCTCCAAATTGTCCCTAGGTGTGAGTGTGTGAG